>JASANB010006032.1:0-57758 GCA_030248155.1 Sabatieria punctata | reverse complement strand
CCTTCGACGAATGTTCTGCTGGATACGGCTCCGCAACTGGCTGCAACAGAAAACACAGCATCGTACAGATAAAACTTACATCTGGCCTGAGTTTAGCAATGATTTAGTCACGATCTCGTGTGACTGCAGGTCTTGTTCCAAGTAAGCCTGCATCGACTCGGCTTGGCGCCAACGCCCATGCCGCTGCACCAGGGCATGCGGGACACCATTGTTGATCGCCGCTGATGCGCCGCCTGATCTTAGGCTATGGGTCCCGTACAGATCGGGGTCTTCCCCCATACCTACCAACGACTCTCTGAGGGCTTTCAGAGCGGCCTCATAGGACAGAGGTGCGGTTGTGAAACAGCGGCTTCCACTGACGCCTGTCAGGGTACGAAGAAACGGAAGTTGTCTTCCACCCGCGGCTGTTACTTGGCTTTTGGCTAGGTAGTCCCGGACTACCTGAACCGGGTCCATAGGCGAACCCGGGGAAGCTGCGATAACCACCCATTTTCCTTTCCGGAATTGATCTGTTTTGCTCTTTTGCAGATAAAGAAGAAGGCGGGCACAAGAAATTCTTAGATCCGAAACACGCAGGGCGAGAGCTTCTGAAATGCGCAAAAAACCAAAAAAGGAGACCGCTACTAAAGCGGCTGAGCGCATGTCTTTTTGGGATAAAAATCGATTTTTGAAAAAGCGGCGCACAATGTCTAAGGAAAACGGTTTTTTACGTCGCACTGAACCAACCTTATCAACACGAGCAGTAGCTTGCACAAAAGACCGCACCAGAAAGGAAGAAGCCGGATTTGGAAGTGAGGCAATTTTGTGAAACCATCCTAGACCTGAGAGAAATTGATTTAACTGGGAGCTAGAAAACGAGTGGTTTTGGGAGGACAGAAAATGAAAGAGGTCCTGGGTCGAAACGGGGAAGTCTTGCTTACCGTACATGTTCGCCCAATGAACCCACCTTTCCAATTGTCGGCTGTAGGCGCCGATAGTAGCATAGGAGCGACTCTGTAGGAGGGTGCGCACGGCGTTCCCCTTTTGGGCGGTTGGGGCGTGCTGAAGCGAGTATGACAGAGCTTTGTACATGACTGAAACAGAGAATGCTTCATAAGATGTGTTGATTCCTCTCTGCGCTTTCAGATAGAAGTGTTGCTCCCCATAGAGATAGAAGTGTTGATCCCCATAGAGATAGAAGTGTTGAACCACATAGAGATAGAAGTGTTGATCCTTAGATAGACAGAAGTGTTGATCCCCTAATAGATAGAAGTGTTGATCCGCATATACGAAATGAAGTGTTGGTATGCAAACGTTGGATGCAATTTTGGGGATGCCGATTGAAGTGTTGATCCAAAAAAGATTGAAGAGTTGGTTGGCCAGGTCAATCGTGAGTTCCGTGCGGATTGAAGAGTTGGTCCATGAATTTGTAGTCAGAGTCCGAGGCTCTGTCCAGTTGCTACATCTAGGTATGCTCAGTGCTATCGCTCTTTGCAGCTTCTGCCACGCCGCAATTACTGTATCGCGTAGCTGACTCTCAAAATCTAGCTTCTGCTCTAAGGGTGGGAGGGAGGGTCTCGTGTAGACAAAAACCTGTGAAGTGGGTAATTGGAGTCGGCGCGCTCTTAAATAGAGCGCCCTAATTGGGTGCGATAGCAGCGCCTCCTTACGAGAGAATCCCTAATTACTACTGCGTAAACTACGTAGTAAATTGGATTCTCTCTGCAGTGAGGCAAACGTTTATGTGAAGGAGTTTTTAGTTAGGAAGAAGAAAGGTAAGTAATGAGGAGGGAGCCTGAGAAGGTTTGATTAGAAAACATAGAAAGAGGGTAGGTACCGGGGATAACGAAGCGGCGACCGTTTGAAACTGTAACAGAATGTTTAATGAAAGAAGCAGGGGAGCCCTTGGGAAAAAGTAAAGGCCAAACGGGATTAGAAGGCCAGTAAGGCATAACCAGCACGCCCGAGGCCCTGCACAACAGAAGGTGTGATAAGGCTTTTTGTAGAAGTTTTGGAGGGGGAACTATCCAACAATGGTGGCCCGCCCAATCGAAACTGAACGCGTCGACTCCCGCCGTACCTTTTTCAACACAGCGAGAAAAGAACGTTTGGCATTTTTTGTTGTAAGCGCTGGCAAAGACATCCAAAGAAAACACTCCAAACTCACTTTGGCACCAATCGAATAGGTAGTTGGAGATACCCCAGTCATCTGGGTCTATGTCTCGGCTGAGGAGGTCTGCCTCCTTATTCTGGTTTCTGGGGATCCAGGACACACGAAGGTCAATACTGGCAGACAAACAAGTTTCGTAAATATGGATAGCTAGTTCGTTGAGATGTGTTTTCATGCTTCCTTTGCGAACGATAGAAACGACTGGCTGATTGTCGGTGTGCCAAAGAACTACCCTGCCAGCCAGGCGCTCACTCAGAGATTCAAGGCAAAAGCATAAGGTACGCAGTTCTCTCCAGGTAGAACTGAGAGATCGCTCAAAGGCAGTCCAATTCAAATGAGCAACGGCCCCTTCGTCTTTGATAAAGGCCGCTCCCGCTTCCCCACTAGCGTCTGAATAAACAAACGACTCAGGGTCCTTAGGGGGTTGGAGAGGGCGGGCGTTCTTTGCCTGCGGTAGGGCTTTTGTCCAAAAGGCGATTTCCTGTTTTGCGTCTGGTGGGATTAGCGACGGCCTGTCCCATCCCAGCTGGTCTTTTTGTGTTTGAGCGGCTGCATAAATTGCCTTTGTCTTATAAGCGCAGATATCGCCCAAAACTAAGCGTAAACAGAGCACTTGACCCGCCACGCGGAACAGCTGGCGGGCAGAAAGGGATTTGAGAGGGGCAAAGCCTTTACAGGTGCTGAGAGCGCGATCTATTTTATCTTGAGGTACTGACAGAACACGATTTTTCAGGTCTATATGAAAGCCCAACCAGAGAATCGACTGGGATGGGGTCCAACAAGATTTCTCCTGGCTTGCCAGGAAACCGGCGCTGTTTATATCTGCACGAATACGATTTGACGCCAACTGAGCGCTTTCTGAGTCTGGGAAAAGTGCTAAGCCATCATCCAGATACAGTACAATCGGGAAACCCAAGGAGCGCCAATGACAGACCAGCGGTTTTAGCACTTTCGTAAACACGTATGGACCAGAAGACAGACCAAAGGGGAGTACGCAAAATTTGAAGTATTTGGTTTCACTACCGAAAACCCAACTGAAGCCCAAAAAAGTCTGTGACGAAGGATGTATAGCCGGTTGGGGCAGACCATACTCCATTTGGAGTAGTTGGCCTGCGGTTAGCGTTTTCGAAAATAGGCCGACGCTGCGCTAACCGCTGTTCAACTGCGATGGGCGGAGTTGAATTTAGAGTTTCGTAGGCCGCGCGCCAAATTTGGCTGGCTGCCAATTGTTAAATTTTCGAATCTGTGATCTCATCCAAAGGCGAAACCTGACCCTTTTTCAGGGCCTTTTTACACAGAGGGGAGTACGCCTCAGTCGCATCAATTTGCCATCAATTTTACGTTGTGTAATAGCCGTCCCACTACAAAAAGATTGAAAATTGCTGTCAAGATTCGTTCTATTTTCGAAGAGAACCGTCTTAGTTAAACTATCCTCAAGTATCGATTTACGCCCACAGCAGCGGTTAGAGAATCTATTTTCGCTTTACATGCGAAAATAGAAAACGCTAACCGCTGTCGATTTCCGAAATTAGCCAGCGGTTAGCGTTTCGCGAATTTAGGCGTCTGGCGCAAGGAGATAGGGATATGGTAGTAGCCCTTTTTGAGGTCGAAATTTATGCCCCAAGCTGACTGATAAAGATAGGGCAACGCGGTCTTGTAGTCATCAATTTGAAACTTGGGATTCTTCAGGAACTTATTAGGAAAAGTGAGATCCAAAATTAAACGTTTTTTACCATTTGGGCGCACATCCACTGACAAAGGATTGACTACTGAAGGAGCTTCGTTGCAAATTTGTGCGCACTCATTTTTTAGGAGCTCCAAAATACTAGTGCGGACAAAGTCCGCCTCTTTTAGAGCCGACGAATTATTGCGGCGAGTACAATCAGGAGGTTTTGGACTGAAAGGAATATAATAACCATTACTGACTATATCCAAAATCCAGGGTTTAGCTTTAATACTGCGCCAGAACTGTATGGAGTTAGGCAGGCTACGGCTAACTTGGAAAGAATCCAGTGCCAACCATTCTGATGTGGATATGTCAGGAATACAAGCTAGAATACGCAAAGGAATTTTGCAATTTGGCTTACTTTGTTGGACAACGTCCGGTCTATTTCTTGGCTTGGCTGCAATCTCTGGTCCAGTGACCTGGTTTGCGGCAGGTGTAGCAGTAGCTGATTCGGTCGGCGCGCTTGGGCGAGGACTGCTTTTCCAACGCTTTCGAACAGATGCTCTGCAGGATGCGCTCTGCTGATGACATCTTTGGAGAGAAGCTGCGCCGCCGGTAGCGACGGTCACTAGGGCTGAACGAACGGTCCTGCTGGTGGAACGATTGTTGTTTTTGAGGGCCGTTCCTGTACCCCCCTTGCCGAAAGGGCTGGTTGGCTCGCTCCTTGGCCTTGATCTCGCGCACGCACCGATCTATGTGCTCCATCTCCTTGCGGTTTTCGCTGATTGGAGGCATCTGGCAAGCCCATGCGGCCTCCCAACCGTGCTTGTCAGCCACGCGTACATACCTCTTCTGGGTGGAAACGATCTTCCGACCGGCTGTAGCCAGACTGAGGCATTCCTCACCGTCGTTCTTGGCTGAGTGGGCTATGCGCTGGAGGATGACGTCAATTTCCACAAGGCTCTCGTATTGGCGTCTGCAGCCATCGGTAGAGAGAGACAGCGCCGTGGAGTCAGCTTCCAGCGGTGGTCCAGGCCAAGCGGGTGTTGCCTTTTTGTCTATCCGGTCGACCTTCTTGTTGAGGTGCTCCAACTGATCGGACAGTTGAGCTATGAGCTGATTGGTTGTAGCCAACTGAGACGGAGTGGGTTCTGGCGATGGCGAGAATGGCACATCAGCCAGGTCGTAAGCCTCAGCAGTTACCGCAGCGGGCGGTGGGGATTGCACAGACGCTACCGGAACCGACTTAGCAGACTTCGACCGAACCTTTCGGCCTTTCTTGACAGGGACGGTAGATCCGGTGGGCACCGAACAAGGAGAGATGGCCCGTTTACTGGCCACCTTACAGCGTTGCGAACGTCGATTCATGACCAAAAGTACTGAGGGATGAACGCACCAAAACAAACTGTAGACTGGGACTGGGAGACTGTAGAGAAATGAAGGACGAAAGCGAGTACGTACGGCCTACTCGTGTAGACAAAAACCTGTGAAGTGGGTAATTGGAGTCGGCGCGCTCTTAAATAGAGCGCCCTAATTGGGTGCGATAGCAGCGCCTCCTTACGAGAGAATCCCTAAGTTTTTCTAGGCTTTACCTAGTATTACTTTACCTAGTTTCTTAGCTGAGAACTTTACCTAGTATTACTTTACCTAGTTTTTTAGGTGACAACTTTACCTAGTATTACTTTACCTAGTTTCAAATTTTCAAAATGCACCACACTGTGCTGGGTGCAGTGTGGTGCACTTTTTATCTAGGTAACTAGGTATACCTAGTATTACCTATAGTTAATATTCGCGAAAAGTACCTAGATTTACTTTACCTAGTTGCTGGTTACTCTATTTTACCTAGTTTTACTTTACCTAGTTTTAAATCCACATAAGTAGGTACTTCTAGGTAGAACAAGTTTACCTAGTTTGATATTTTCAGTTTTACGTTGCTTTTTCAGCCAGCAAACCTTCAAATTTCCGGCTTTCCCACAATTACAGTGGCCCAGAGAATGAATTTCTGACTTATTTGATCAATAAAATACAATTATTTACTTGAAATATGTCAAATTTCGTAAATTTTAACTACACTAACTTCATCATTGTTCTATTGAATCAAAAATAATATTTTGACTTGATTTCGAGCGTTTTAGGTTTACCTAGTATTACCTAGTTTTTCTGGGCATTACCTAGTATTACTTTACCTAGTTTCTTGGCTGAGAACTTTACCTAGTATTACTTTACCTAGTTTTTTAGGTGACAACTTTACCTAGTACTACTTTACCTAGTTTCAAATTTTCAAAATGCACCACACTGGCTGGATGAGATTCGTGAGATTGTCAATGTCAGAAATTGCAGCAGTTTATCCCCTCATAATGGGTCGTAGTAATTTTCTAACCCTCCTCACTTAATTACGTAGTAATTTAGATACCCCCGAATTTTATATTTTTGGGGCTTTGTAGTAGAAATTTTCGCGTTCCTCAGTAGCCGAAAAACCGCATCTTTTGTAAAAATCTCTGTCGTGCAGGATTGTATAGTACATACAGGGTGTCTCAAAAAATGATCACATTTCTTTTTACTGCCATTTCCGCAAATTTTGACCAAATAGGCTGAAATTTGGAACGTAGGTACCAAACTTCGGGGAATTTTATGTGTTAAAGTTTGGTGCACTAGGCTTGACTCAAACCCGAAAAATTTAAAAAAAAGTGAAATTTGATAATTGCAATAGTGAAAGCAGGTCACCAAAAAAAATGGAAACAGTTCTTTTCCTGCATCTTTCCCAATTTTTGTTGGAAATGGATGAAATTTGGAGTGTAAACGCAGAAATTCATAATAATTCGTGTGCAAAAAGTTGACTCATGAACTCAGCTCCTCCTAACCCATGTACAGGGTGTCTCAAAAAAATGATCACATTTCTTTTTACTGCCATTTCCGCAAATTTTGACCAAATAGGCTGAAATTTGGAACATAGGTGCCAAAACTCGGGCAATTTTATGTGTTAAAGTTTGGTGCACTAGGCTTGACTCATTCCCGAGTAATTTCAAAAAAAGTGAAATTTGTTAAATCAATAGTGAAAGCCAGTCACCGAAAAAATGATCACATTTCTTTTCACTGCCATTTCCGCAAATTTTGACCAAATAGGCTGAAATGTGGACCATAGGTGCCCAAACTCGGGCAATTTTATGTGTTAAAATTTGGTGCACTAGGCTTGACCAATTCTCGAGAAAGTTCAAAAAAAGTGAAATTTGGTAATTTCAATACCAAAAGCCGGTCACCGAAAAAACGTTACATTACATTATCGCCTAAACTCTAACGATAGCGTTGGAGTTCATGCGTCAACTTTTTACACACGAATTACCCTGAACTTCTGCGTTTACACTCCAAATTTCATCCAATTCCATCAAAAATTAGAAAAGATATAGGAAAAGGAAATGTTTCCATTTTTCGGTGACCGGCTTTCACTATTGAAATTACCAAATTTCACTTTTTTTGAAATTTCTCGGGAATGAGTCAAGCCTAGTGCACCAAACTTTAACACATAAAATTCCCCGAATTGTGCCACCTATGGTCCAAATTTCAGCCTATTTGGTCAAAATTTGCGGAAATGGCAGTAAAAAGAAATGTGATCATTTTTTCGGTGACCGGCTTTCACTATTGAAATTACCAAATTTCACTTTTTTTGAAATTTCTCGGGTATGAGTCAAGCTTAGTGCACCAAACTTTAACACATAAAATTCCCCGAATTTTGGCACCTATGTCCAAATTTCAGCCTATTTGGTCAAAATTTGCGGAAATGGCAGTAAAAAGAAATGTGATCATTTTTTTTGAGACACCCTGTAGAATTTCCTGATAATCTGCAGTATCTTCCTGATAATTCGACAGTTGCGACTTTGTTACTGTCTTTTTTGCCGTCTTTTCACTAGGTACCTACTACGTACCTACAACTAGACATCTATCTGGCCTGTGTCAAGGTTCGGTAATGACATCTACAGACAGCATATTTGTGGTTTCGCTGTTTCGCTGACAGCATATATGTATGACTGTCCTGGGATAAGCTTAAGTTATAAATACAATGGTAAGAACAGTTGCAGTTTGTTGCTTAGTTGTACTTAAGAAAATTAACCTACATGAGTTCGTATTTAGAAAGAGGAGCAATAGCCACGCTAAAGTTTGTTGCTGCTGCATACAGTATGAACCCATGAGAGTGTTTAGAAACAAGTAATAGTCAGCTTTAATTAGCTAAAGTGATGCAGCAAGCATGCAAGTTGTCTGGAAAGCCATGCACTGACTTTGTTGCTATTGATCATGTTCAAGGCAGCATTATAGCAGCATTTCATGCTGGAAACTCAACCAGTCGCTTTCAACATAGCATGGAATTCCGTGGAATTGGTGGAAAGGTTAACAAACTGTTTGTTGATGCTCTGAACACTGTATGGCCACCTCTGAAAAAGCAGTTATACCACACATCAATTGAATTCCCACTATATAGTATAACTTTCACTGGTCACTCATTTGGAGGTGCTCTAGCACTTATTGCATAATCTGACTTTGCATTTACTATACCTGTATTGCAACAAAGAATTTCGCTCTACACCTATGGGCAGCCAAGGGTTGGTAACTTTGAATTCGCAAAACAGTTCTTTCTCCATGTTCCTCCTCATGCTTGGCGTGTTGTGAAGGCCAATGATTTCATGGCTAACTTTCCAGACTGCGATGGAAGCCACAGTTGTAGTATTTTCTGTGTTTGTCTATTAGAATGAAAGTTTAGGTGCAGCAGTTAAGTGCACAGCATCACCCACTGATGCTTACTATCACAGTGCTCTTGAAGTGAGTAACCTACAATGTAAGTTAAGACTTGGTTGTGTATTTATTGCCTGGCTTTAGGTACAATATGCACATACTATGCCATTGACAGTGGAGTTATCTAAACCAGTTATTACTTATGAAATCTGCAACAGTTATCCTCTGTTTGAAGACCAAAAATTTTCAGTAAGCAAGACTACTAGTCCATGTTTGTCAATTATTGGTGCACCTGTAGCTTGTCTATTAGCTTGCTTCGGCTGGCGCTAGCATTGAAGAACAACAACAATAACAACTTTATACAACGCACATGTACACCAGAGCAAGCCAGTGATAACCAAATACGGTTAGATGCGAGGTAAATCACTTAGGCAAGCCGGCCTTACTCTTGTACTTTTGTGGCCGAAAAACACTTTCAATCGATCTCAGTACAGCAGTTACATATTCAACTATAAGTTTATTGTTTGTACCCAGGCCAGTGACCAGGAGTGTCAATCAATACATACAGTTTTGATCATACATGTAACAGGTCATCCGCCGAAGGGGGAGGGGGTTGGGGAGTCTGGCGCCGGCCGGGGTTGGGGTGTCTGGCGCCGGCCGGGGGTCTGAGCCAAAATTTTGGGACGGGTTTGGGCACTAAAAACGCTCAAAAAAGAAAAAATGGCAATTTTTGGGTTAAAAATCGCTAATTTGGGCTGAAATACAGCTAAAAAGTTTTACAGGCGATTTTGGCAATTTTTGTGTCTGAAATTGCAAAAAATAACAAAAATTTGCTCAAAAAATTACTTGCCAAAAAAATCGGAGGGCGGGGGGTCGGAAAAATCGTCTCGGAGGGGGCCATCTGGGAGGCTGGCCTAAGTCGGGTGGGGGCAGACCCCCAGACCCCCTGTTACATGTATGCTTTTGATGAACTTCAGACAGCCATGTAGCATACTTCGGAGAAACAATTGAGCAAGCTTGCAGTCCAATTAATGCCAAGACTAAATTATCCATAAGCTGTCACAGTTGCCTACTGAAGAACCTCTGTGGACAGCCAAACTGTGTGTGGTTTTTTGTAAACTTTGTTTTGTAAACTAATGTATCTTAAAATGTGGCCAAGAAGCGTAGAACTGGCGCCAAGCAAGAGCCGGCAAGGTCAGATTTGTGCAGTATGTGCCAGGGACACAGTGCAATATGTGTGCAAAAAATCACTGAACTCGGTTCAAAATTGACAAAGATATGCTCTTTACAAGGCAATCTTTTATTGGGCAAATTTTCGACCTGACAACTTTCAAGGCCCAAAAACTCAATTAGACGCCCATTTTTTTTCTCGATTTTTTTTGTGCTATCAAACGTGAATAGATAGCGCTACATTTTTATGAAATAAAATAGCGGTAGTCGCACCTTTGGGGGGTCAAATTTGGCCCAGAAGGGGTTCGAAAAAAAATGTTTGTCTCGAATTTGGTCATGTAGGGTATCGTGTGAAAGAGAACGCTTATGTGATTATAAATATGCAATCCGCAAGTTTCTACGTTCACTGGTTCCAGAGTTATAAGCCGAGATCTGAGGTTGGGTCGAAAAAGTGACCCTCTCAAAAATGGCCGGGATGGTGATAAAACATCTTTTTAGGTTAAATTATATCAAAATACAAAATTTTAGCCAAATCGGAGACATAAAGTTGAGATTTGTCCGGAGGTTAAGGAGCAAAAGTCGATTCCTAGAAAAACCGGCTCTTACTTAAATACACGCCGCCAGTAGCCATTGCAAATAAACCCGCTCAAATCAAGCTATGTTAGGATCATCCGTGTGTAGAGGGAACACTTGATCTGGCGAATCCGTTTCAACATCAAATGCAATCCTTCAAAAAAACAACATTCACATAGACAGTAAAAATATAACGTTTGATTTGTCCACGGTTTCAATGTCAGTCACTGTACTGTCTGTGAAAACACACCAATTTCTCTGTAGTACTACAGTATTTACTTGAGCCATTTCAATTGCAAGCGTCAGCTGAATATCTAAAACAACAATTTTTCAGTTCCCGGCAGGTTGAAAACGGCTTTCCGATAAGTTTGAAACAACTTCCCGATAGGTCTGAAACAACTTTCCGATAGGTTTGAAACAACTTTCCGATAGGTTTGAAACAACTTTTGAGAGGTTTGAAACAACTTTTTGATAGGTTTGAAACAACTTCCCGATAGGTCTGAAACAACTTGCCGATAGTTTTGAAACAACTTTCGATAGGTTTGAAACAACTTTCGATAGGTTTGAAACAACTTTCGACAGGTTTGAAGCAACTTTCAATAGGTTTGAAACAACTTTCGATAGGTTTGAAACAACTTTTTGATAGGTTTGAAACAACTTCCCGATAGGTCTGAAACAACTTGCTGATAGTTTTGAAACAACTTTCCGATAGGTTAGAAACAACTTTCGACAGGTTTGGAACAACTTTCGATAGTTTTGAAACAACTTTCAATAGGTTTGAAACAACTTTCCGATAGGTTAGAAACAACTTTCGACAGGTTTGAAACAACTTTCGATAGGTTTGAAACAACTTTCGATAGGTTTGAAACAACTTTCCGATAGCTTTGAAACAACTTTCGATAGGTTTGAAACAACTTTCCGATAGGTTAGAAACAACTTTCGATAGGTTTGAGACAACTTTCGATAGGTTTGAAACAACTTTCGATAGGTTTGAATGAAACAACTTCCCGATAGGTCTGAAACAACTTGCCGATAGGTTAGAAACAACTTTCGATCGGTTTGAAACAACTTTCGATAGGTTTGAAACAACTTTCGATAGGTTTGGAACAACTTTCGATAGTTTTGAAACAACTTTCAATAGGTTTGAAACAACTTTCGATAGGTTTGGAACAACTTTCGATAGTTTTGAAACAACTTTCGATAAGATTGAAACAACTTTCCGATAGGTTAGAACAACTTTCGATAGGGTTGAAACAACTTTCGATAGGTTTGAAACAACTTTTTGATAGGTTTGAAACAACTTCCCGATAGGTCTGAAACAACTTGCCGATAGTTTTGAAACAACTTTCAATAGGTTAGAAACAACTTTCGATAGGTTTGAAGCAACTTTCGATAGGTTTGAAACAACTTTCGATAGGTTTGAAACAACTTCCTGATAGGTCTGAAACAACTTGCCGATAGGTTTGAAACAACTTTCGATAGGTTTGAAACAACTTTCAATAGGTTTGAAACAACTTTTTGATAGGTTTGAAACAACTTCCGGATAGGTCTGAAACAACATTCGATAGGTTTGAAACAACTTTCGATAGGTTTGAAACAACTTTTTGATAGGTCTGAAACAACTTGCCGATAGTTTTGAAACAACTTTTTGATAGGTTTGAAACAACTTTCCGATAGGTTATAGAAACAACTTTCGATAGGTTTGGAACAACTTTCGATAGTTTTGAAACAACTTTCGATAAGATTGAAACAACTTTCCGATAGGTTAGAACAACTTTCGATAGGGTTGAAACAACTTTCGATATTTTTGAAACAACTTTTTGATAGGTTTGAAACAACTTCCCGATAGGTCTGAAACAACTTGCCGATAGTTTTGAAACAACTTTCAATAGGTTTGAAACAACATTCGATAGGTTTGATACAACTTTCGATAGGTCTGAAACAACTTGCTGATAGTTTTGATACAACTTTCGATAGATTTGAAACAACTTTCGACAGGTTTGAAACAACTTTCAATAGGTTTGAAACAACTTTTTGATAGGTTTGAAACAACTTCCCGATAGTACTGTAATTTTAATAGTGAAATTCTATTTTAATTTAATATTAATATAATAGAACCAGCCGATTTTAATTTTAATTTAATATTAATATAACAGTCCCCTGTTAATTTTAATTTAGATTTAATATTAATACTATTAAATAACAATTTTAATAGTATTTTAATAGCATTTTATAGTGTGGGTTTGTATATTCAAATATACATATACAAATTTGTATATATATACAAATGTTTTGGATATACATATACATATACATATACAAACGGACTGTTGATGCAATATTCAATATACATATACAAACAGACTTGATATACAAACGGTTTGTATATTTTCATTTGTATATTTTTGCAGTAAGCAGTTTGGCACATTTTGGCCACTTTTGTATGGCAATTGAGATATTTTTGCAGTTTCTTCGGTTGTTTTTGTATTTTGAGCCTATGTCTTCAACTTTTCCAGAAGAATTTGTTAAATTTACGGTTTAGCCTCGTCTGAATTAAGACGAAATATTATTCATCTTCGTTTTAGAAGTATTTTGCAATGAGTTTTGCTGTTTGTAACGAAAAAATGGAATAGTAGGAACGCGCAATGACGAAATTGATAATCAAATCCTACACGTTTCCCTTTTCGTTTCGTCCCAGTTTTAAACGTGTTATTATTTTCTCAGATAAACCCATTCAACCATCTCTCCCTACTGATGCGTAATAACGATTTCAGGCTATTTCTGCTTAAAACTACTGTTGTTTGGTATGGGATTTTCCGTTTGTGTATGTGTATGTGTAAGTGTATACACATTCACTGGCTAATGTGTATGGTAATTTGTGTATACACATTCAACAAAACAATGTGTATTTTTGTGTATATTTGTGTATGTGTATTGTACTGAAAATGTGAATTTTTTGGTAGATTTTCAGTCAGAAATGCTAGGAAAATCAAATCTCTCAATGTCTGCTGCTTGAAACCTTGCATAGCTTTGAAATCGAGTTACTTAGGCCATTTGAAGTAGGGATGCGCTCGGGCCGAAATTTTCGGCCCGGCCCGGCCCGTTTTCCAAATTTTGCGGCCCGGCCCGGCCCGGCCCGGCCCATTTTTAAAAAAGTTGCCAGAATTCACCCCAGGACTGTTGGGTCGGTTATTTCCTCGTTTTTTTTCCGAAAAAAACTTAAACGCGGAAAAAACTCAAGCAAATTTTTAAAGGAAATAGGCACAATAACTGATTAAATTCGCTTCAAATGCTTTGAATTTACGTTAATAGAAGTTTTACCAGCATTTTCCTGGCATAACAGCTGTTTATGGCAAAAAACACTGGTACCATTTTGTACATAGTCTTGAATTTGTGCAAACTTTCAAAATTTTCGGGCCACTATGCTAAACTGGTCGGCCCGGCCCGGCCCGGCGGGCCGAAAATTGTGCCCGGCCCGTGCGCATCTCTATTGAAGGCTTTATGAGAATATCTACTGTTTATTACTGCAGCAAAAACAACGAAACTTTTCGTTTCTGTTCGAAATTTTATCGATTTTTCGCTGAGCAAATACACATACACAAAAATACACATTTTGAGTACTGTTTGTGTATGGTAATGTGTATCAGAATTTTCAATGTGTATGTGTATGTGTATGTGTATACACATTGAAAAAACAATGTGTATTTTTGTGTATGGTAAATGTGTATGTGTATACACAAACAACAGTACTTAAAACTATACCTATGTACGAGCCTAGTAGGCCTGAATCGAAGACTAAAGCCAGAACCTAAGCCTTAACATACCTTTTAACCTAAAACTGAGGGGTGTACCTAAAGCATAAGATTGAATTTGTTGCTAGCACAGATTTTCGACCACCAGTGACTTACCCACACCGCCCAAAAATTTTCTTGATATTACAGATGCTAAAAAATCTGAGTTTTAGCAACAACGTAAATTTTAGCTGGTAAAAATTTTAGACTGAGGGCAGTATCACTTAATAGAGTTCGCACCGGTTGGGAGAACTGCCTGAAATCGGAATACACTCATGCAATTTAAGAATATTTCATGTTGGCTAGCCCTACAACGCCCTACCATATGACAATGACACCCGTCATGGTACCCCTAACCCACCTGGTTTGTCGAAATCATGCTTTCCAGCAGAAAATTTATAATATTCTTAATATACAAATATACAAATAAATATGCAATATTGAAATTTTGTTTGTATATGTATATATACATATACATATACAAACTAATGTGCATTTGTATATATACATATACATATACATATACAAACGAAGTAGGCATATATGTGCCCACGTTAGCATTTTAATAGTATACTCCAAACTGCAGTTGAAAAGTTTTTGTCACACTTTAGCGAACTGGCAAAACAACATCGTTTGCTCTTGAAGTTGCTAGTGTTAGTTGAAAATTTAATCTGAGATGCAACTTAGAAGCATTTTTCTGTGGAAATTTATAACCATTTTTTAAAATGACTTTGTCTGAACCTGGTTTTAAATTGCATTCGAACGTAAGTTAGCCATAGAAAAACTATTGATGCATAGTTAAAGAGAAATTTTTGAAAGGAAAGACTGTTACATAGGTAATTGACTAGATTCAGGTCCTTTTGTCATTCAAGCCTATTAGTGAGAAAAGTTCCACTATTTCCAAGTGAGAACACATTCGATTTCAGTCAGAAATCTTCAATTTTCATCATTTTCTGAGGTAAAATTATGTAGCTGCTTGATTGTCAAACATGGTTTAATTATTAAAATGCTATTAAAATACTATTAAAAATAAATTTTAATATTCAGCCCCTGTGTGTATTTTTAATTTAATTTAATATAATAGTAGGACCTCTATTTTAATATTAATTCAGATTTAATACTATTAAAATGTCACTATTAATAATAGTTTCATTTTAATATTAAGAGTCAGTCTCTGATTTGATCGACCCTTGGTATGTCAAGTTGAAAATCGAACTTTCGCGTAGAGAGCTGTGCGTTGGTGCACTAATAGGCATTCATGAGTTATGTTAAACCTGCAAAGGGTTTATGGATTTGACGCTCCATTCCCGAGATACAAGCCGCCAAAAATCGGCCCGCTTAACTATGGGACCAAAATTCTCAACTCGAATTTCTTTTGTACCAATTAGAGTTGGGACTAAAAAATTGGGGATTTTAGGTAACTTTTTGAGTAGTTTAAGAATTTTTGGTCCAAAATTATTTTTGAGTAAAAATTTTTTTGCGACCACCTTTGGCCGGCCCTAGCTCGTCTGGAACCCCCCTACACAGTTCTTTTTATTTCAGAATTTTGTAGCGCAATCAATTTGCCAGACTTTGGTGTAAAGCATTTTGGGCTGCGACCCGACAATCGTGAGATATTCGCCTCAGAATGGCCAAAACCGTGCAGAATTTGCTAGTTTTGCAGTACACAAAGCTACGATGCCGGATTACTTTCATTGTAATAAGAGTTGGGACTAAAAAATTGGGGATTTCAGGTAACTTTTTGAGTAGTTTAAGAATTTTTGGTCCAAAATTATTTTTGAGTAAAAATTTTTTTTGCGACCACCTTTGGCCGGCCCTAGCTCGTCTGGAACCCCCCTACACAGTTTTTTTATTTCAGAATTTTGTAGCGCTATCAATTTGCCAGACTTGGTTGTAAAGCATTTTGGGCTGCGACCCGACATTCGTGAGATATTCGCCTCTGAATGGCCAAAACCGTAGCTTTGTGTACTGCAAACCTAGCAAATTCTGCACGGTTTTGGCCATTCGGAGGCGAATATCTCACGAATGTCGGGTCGCAGCCCAAAATGCTTTACACCAAAGTCTGGCAAATTGATAGCGCTACAAAATTCTGAAATAAAAAAAACTGTGTATGGGGGGTTCCAGACGAGCTAGGGCCGGCCAAATGTGGTCGCAAAAAAGTTTTTTACTCAAAAATAATTTTGGACCAAAAATTCTTAATCTACTCAAAAAGTTACCTAAAATCCCCAATTTTTTAGTCCCAACTCTTATTACAATGAAAGTAATCCGGCATCGTAGCTTTGTGTACTGCAAAACTAGCAAATTCTGCACGGTTTTGGCCATTCGGAGGCGAATATCTCACGAATGTCGGGTCGCAGCCCAAAATGCTTTACACCAAAGTCTGGCAAATTGATAGCGCTACAAAATTCTGAAATAAAAAAGCTTGTAGGGGTGGTTCCAGACGAGCTAGGGCCGGCCAAAGTGGTCGCAAAAAAATTTTTTTACTCAAAAATAATTTTGGACCAAAAATTCTTAAACTACTCAAAAAGTTACCTAAAATCCCCAATTTTTTAGTCCCAACTCTTATTGGTACGAAAGAAATTCGAGTTGAGAATCAGAGACTGACTCTTAATATATTTAAATAGCAGTACCCGAAAGTAGGTCTGAAACAACTTGCCGATAGTTTTGAAACAACTTTCGATAGGTTTGAAACAACTTTCCGATAGGTTAGAAACAACTTTCGACAGGTTTGGAACAACTTTCGATGGTTTTGAAACAACTTTCAATAGGTTTGAAGCAACTTTCCGATAGGTTAGAAACAACTTTCGATAGGTTTGAAACAACTTTCGATAGGTTTGAAACAACTTTCGATAGGTTTGAAACAACTTTCGATGGGTTTGAAACAACTTTCCAATAGGTTCGAATCAACTTCCTGATGCGTTCACTTTCATCTTTTTGCTTTTGATAGGTTGGCCAACAACGCCATATGAGGTTGGTCATCTGCAAAGGCATTGCAGATTGTGCAGTAGGTTATAGGTTTACTGAGCTCCTCTTGTGCTGTTGGCAAACTCGGGAGAGTGATGGAGTGTGCATCAGATGGAAACAATGTGACCCAGTGCTGCAATTCAAAAGGTGTTGGTGTTCTGGGAAGCAAATGCTTGGCCATTTGCAATCCAATGGCAAATAAGATTGATTACAGTGATAAAGGACTGATGCTGTTGTGTGCACTATGGTTGGATGATATCGGGTTTTTGCGATGCATATGATATTGCATATGAATATATGCATGCAATCTCTAGTGCATATTGATATTGCATATATCATATGCATGCAAAAATGAGATATGTACATATTTTTTGCATATTTGCATATTTTGACAAGGCCGCTTGAAATCGATAACTGGACGTTTTCCAAGCATTTTCGAGTTTGGTTGGAATGTCTACGTAATGTTTAGCGTTTATTAGGCATACCTATTTTACAGATACAGACATCATCTGGAAAAAAAAACAAGAGGGGAAACACAGTTTGGGATGAGCAATCAGCTCATTTCGTAAATTTTAGATAAAAATGCTTGACATCACAGACTTTTGGCTAAATTACTGCTTACATGCTCAAATTTGTTCTATCTAATGTGTTATGCTTAGGGATGGGCAACGTAAATTAAAATCGGTAATTTACGTACACGTTATTTCTGTTTTACCAGATTTTAATTTCCGTAATCGTAACGTGTTACGGAAATTAAAACGGCCAATTTCTTGCTGTAACGCGTTACGTAAATTAATTTCCGTAACGTCGTAACGAATAAGATTTAAGCCAAACGTAAATTAATTTTCGTTTTTCTTCAAAAATTGCTAGTAGGTAGTAGCAATCGAATATCGCGTTAAAAAATATAAAATGAACTGTATGCAATGCAAATTTTAATTCTGTGTTTGTTCGATTGGAATTGCATTCGTATTTTTGAAATCTAACTTCACACCAAAAGGAAGGAATGAAATGTGGGTATGTTTTTTGGCTGAATTACTGTAGCTGCTGAGGGTTTTATAACTGCGCAGCAACTAGCCAACTACGTACGTACGTACTACAGACTGTAGTCTACCTACCGCACACCGCACTGATGGTTAAACCTATGACAGTACTTGCATATAAGATTAGTAGTGAAGAAAACTATGTAACTTCACTTCTCTGTTTGAATGCATTTTAAATGTACAACATGTTACTGGATCTATTAATAGGTTTTTAACCTGAAATTTGTGGACTTTAACCTGAACCTTAACCTATTTTATTTCAGCCGGAGTTGAACCTGTTCCGTTTTATTGGACTTTCTCAACAGGTCTCAACTGGAATTTCAACTGCAATTTGTAGGCCAACTATGTAAAATTTTCGGTTGGATTGCACAAAGTTTTAAAGATTTCATGTTTTTATACCTTTTTTCAAACTGAAACTGTCAGCAAACGAAAGTACACTGCCCTGTAAAGTCTGGTGTATGTTTTTCTGCCAGTAGAAAGGCTTATAGCTCAGAAAAGTTGCAAGCAGCGCAAAATATCTAAATATCTACAGTTTTTGGAAATATCGGTGGACTTGAACCTGAACCTATTGTCCAGGTTTTTTAGAAGATGGACTTGAACCAGAAATTTCGATGTTGGCTTTGACTTTGGGAATTTTTCAACCCTGAACTTTCCAACAGTAGTACAACACCTACACATGAATTTATAGTTGCCTGGTTTTGCTGCCTATTTTCTTATACAGGGAGATAACATATTGACAAATTCAAGCCTTCAAAAACGTATCTACAAGACATTTCGACCGTGAAATTGACCGAAATTAACCGGTTTAGCAGTTCGAAGAGTGGGATTGGGCTTCTGTGCGACAAGGGCGAAAAATTTTCGAAAAATTAACCTTAAAAGTCGCATTTAAGTTTCAGTAGTAACCAAAAATATGCCTATAATACAACAGAACAATGCGGTGGGCTCAGGATTCAATCTGTTTTACGCTAGGAACGTAAATTAATTCACGTACTGAAATTAATTTACGTATTGCTAAATTTTAATTTTCGTATTCGTTTAATTTCCGTATCCTGATTTTTTTAATTACGGTAATTGTTAAGCGTAACGTAAATTAAAAATCGGCGCTTAATTTACGTTACGTGTTACGAAAATTAATTTACGTGCCCATCCCTAGTTATGCTTAGCCGTTTGGTAGTCCTGTCCTAGTTTTACAAACTAAAAAATTCAGAATTTGAAAAATCTCAGCTGAGATTTCCATTCTTTGCTAGTTGAGTTTAGAGTCTCAAACCATTCATCTCCATTCTGCAAGTGGAAAGAGAAGCTTTGATCTCGGTGAAGTACAGATTTACAATAAAAACTTGCCTCAAGGGTTTTATCTTAGATTTTTTATTTTTTATTTGATGACAAATTAGCGAAAACATGGCGACTCTTATAAACACAGAAATCCAATGTATTTGGCTGTTTGGGGACGTTCGCTGTGCCACCTTAGTTTGAACAATTGTGCTAAAAAGTCCAGATATTCATGCAGCAATGAGGTGCTTGCAGAGATTCGCAAATTCGCTAAACAAACTGTTTCATTTTTGCTCAGCTCAAAACCAGAAATCGGCCAAATTAGCCCTCTTTGAAATTTGTAGTTTTTGGAGGAGTACATTGTACTTTATGGATTTCTTCGCGCCAAATAGATTAAACAACTACAGTGTTAGCCAAAAAAGACCGCCTAGTCATTTTTCGAGCTTTTAGAATAATTTCACATAGTTCGCCGCCATTCAATTAATTTTTAACCGAATGAAAAGATTTTTGGCACGATTATTTTTATTTGCTAAGAGTTTGTTTTGGCCAAATCCTAGCCTGCAAGCCTTCTGTAGCCTCGAGTTATGCCCTTTCGAAATGAATTGACACGAAATTTTCACGTCAATTTTAAGCGTAAATATCTCAAGAACCCTTCATCGGATGTTTCCGAAATTTTGCAGGTTAACTAATCTTTATATGGACTTAAGAACCTGAAGAGCTCAGCTTTCTAACACAACCGATTAAAATCTGGCGGATTTTTACTTTCAGTCAAGGTGAAAAACTAGCATTGTCAAAAATGAGGATGGTGCCCTCTAAACATAAAGCACGGTTGTATGGCCTAATTTAGGTGTAAATTGTTAATTGTGTTTCCAATAGTTGAGGCGATTGCAATCCATGAGCCCACTACATAGTTCGTATAACCCTGCTTTCTGTGCAAGGGATAAGTTGTGGAAGGCATAACTCGGAGGTTATCGAAGGCTAGCAGGCTTGGACTTGGCCAAATCAAACTCTTGACAAATAATAATAATCGTGCCACAAATGTTTTCATTCGGTTGAAAATTGACAGAATGGCGGCCATTTGAAATCATTAAAAAAACTCAAAAAAAGGACAGGCGAACTTTTTTATTGCCAACACTGTATTTGAATCGTTTAACGTTCTTCAGAACATAAGTATACAGCACGAAAAGTCGGTGACACCTTTGACAAAAATATGCAAACCAAAAATATGCAAAATTTTGATATCAGGGTCAATTTGCATATGACTATTGCATATTGGAATTTTGCATGCACATGATATTGCATATGCATATATGCATGCCAAAAACCATGCATATATGCATTGTTTGATATTGCATATTGCATATATGCGTCCAACCGTAGTGTGCACCTGTCGCTTACCACATTGCATCTTGCTTCATGGCTACTTAAGGTGGGTTCACATAGTCGGTCGGCGTCGGCAACGCGGCAACTCGGGAAATCGACCCCAATTTGAGTACACACATAAGCGTGCAGCAGTTCACATAGTCTGTAATGCGTCTGGAGCCGTTCCAGACGGCTAAAGACTTGCCGATGATTTGCCCAAATCCCAAATCGCCACGACGCGATTTACAACCTTTTATGGCCGCCAAGCGTTCCCGACCGATTAAACAGTGCGCTGAGCATGCGAGCGGTTCACACAGGCGCGGTCGGTCGGGGATGGACAGGCGCTAATCACGGGTTGGGGTCATTTCGGTGCCGACGTTTCGGTTCTGCTGTCTGAGCCCCCACCAATCAACACATCTGAAGCCACTCTGTCCAGAAAGCTGCGCACTACTCTGGCCCAGCTACGCTCGGGATACAGCGGGTTCCTATGCTCTTATCAGCACCGCCTGTACCCCGACATTTCGGAGCTGTGTCCTGACTGCAACCTCGAACGGCACACTACCAGCCATCTACAGGGTGTCTCAAAAAAAATGATCACATTTCTTTTTACTGCCATTTCCGCAAATTTTGACCAAATAGGCTGAAATTTGGATCATAGGTGTCAAAGTTCGGGGAATTTTATGTTTTAAAGTTTGGTGCACTAGACTTGACTCATTCCCGAGAAATTTCAAAAAAAGTGAAATTTGGTAATTTCAATAGTGAAAGCCGGTCACCGAAAAAATGATCACATTTCTTTTTACTGCCATTTCCGCAAATTTTGACCAAATAGGCTGAAATTTGGACCATAGGTGGCACAATTCGGGGAATTTTATGTGTTAAAGTTTGGTGCACTAGGCTTGACTCATTCCCGAGAAATTTCAAAAAAAGTGATTGTTCAAAAGTCAAAGAATTCATTATTGTTTTGTTGCTCAGAAACGGTAGAGACGTCTTTGTTCTGCGTAGCTGCATTGTTAAACTTTTAGTAAATTAGAAATAAAGAGAAAACTCTGAACAGAAGAGCTCTGACATGGCATACAGTCGCAAAATATGCAGAAATTATCGCTTAAAAGCTAACTGTTTAGTTATTTAAACTATTTGGTATTATTTGTTATAAAAATACCAAATACCTAGAAAATAGCGAATAATACCAAATAATACCGGATACCATTTGCATCCCTAATTTGAAACCAAGTTACCAAACATTTTTTGTGAGGCACCCAAATGAACGGCACCCAAATGAACCGGCACCCAAATGAATCAGCACCGAAATGAACCGGCACCGAAATGATCTGGCACCGAAACGTCGGCACCGAAATGAACGGCACCGAAACGTCGGCACCGAAATGACCGTCTCCCGCTAATCGCACAGCGGCACTGCTGACCAGAACACTTGAGCAGCTGTAGATAAACCGTTTTAAACAAAAAGCAGATAGTCACTGCATGCATATTACTTTTCCCTGCGCTCTCTGTGAAATCGAGAGGCGAAAATCGAGCTGTCACCTTCTGAGCCAAAAGCAACGAAATCAAACTTGGGATTTTCCATTCAAAAAAATTTCGTAAATATGTCTCCGTAGATAAATACACAACACTGCCTCAGCTTTACGCCTGCGTTAGAGCTCGTAGGACGGCCCATTCTGTCACCGGTACAGCGCAAATGACTCAAATGCCTGTGCTCACTAGACTTTTGGGGCGTCAAAATACCGTAATTATCAGGTAGGCCGGCCGGTTCCAGATGCCGACAAGAGACTATGTGAATTGCGTTTTAACCCAGTTTTTCTCCACCGCTATACCGACGCTCGGCCCCGATATTTTGCCGATGGCGTTGCCGACGCCGACCGACTATGTGAACCCACCTTTAGGTTGAATTTACGGCTTTACCGTTGCAGCCGTATTGTAAAATATACAGCCGCATGTCGAAGAACAAGAAATTTATTCAGGAAACATTTAGAAATAGAACAGAAAAATGTACCGGAGAGTGCTGCTTTGGGTACCTGGGTACAACTGGCATTTAGCATTTTGGCTGACAAAAATCTGATCCAGTTAGTGTACCCGGATACACTATTTGGCATTTAGCGAAATAACGTCCAGAACTGCATGAAGTTAGGTTTATCAACAAAAATTAACAACTGCACATTAAGAAAGATTGCCTGCCAATATTTCGGACATCTTTGGAAAGCAGACCAGCAAACAGCTGTAGGAACAGACAGATTTCCCTGCTAAGATAAACCCAGGAGAACCAGCAAACGGTCTGTGTTCTCTCTGTCTTCAATAGTTAAACCTGCTTCACAAATGTGGTATGATTTGTAATAACGGTTTGTATAATTAATTGCTGTTTCTTAAAGGATTAACGTTTGCGGCCCCTACTGTTGTTTGTGTATACACATACACATTTACCATACACAAAAATACACATTGTTTTTTCTGTGTTTACACATACACATACACATTGAAAATTCAGATACACATTACCATACACAAAATACACATTGTTTTTTCTGTGTTTACACATACACATACACATACACATTGAAAATTCAGATACACATTACCATACACAAACACTACTCGAAATGTCGATTAAACAGCAAAAGTCGATGAAATTTCGAACAGAATCGTAAAATTTCGATGTTTTTGCTGCAGTAATAAACGGTAGATATCCTGATAAAGCCTTCAAATAGCCTAAGTAACTCGATTTCAAAGCTATCTAAGGTTTAAAGCAACAGGCATTGAGAGATTTGGTTTTCCTAGCATTTCTGGCTCAAAATCTATCAAAAAATTTGCATTTTCAGTACAATACACATACACAAATATACACAAAAATACACATTTGAAGGTAAATAGGCTGTGAGGGTGACTAGGCTGTGAGGGGACCAGCCTAGGCGGGGAGAGGACGGCGCTCCGGCCTAGGCTCTGAGGGGACCAAAGACATTGGCCGACAATAAGAAGAAAGGCAAACGCCCTGGAGCTCTGCGGCCCTAACGCGTTTAAAAGATTAGGTAGGGCTCAATTCCTATGATAAACATGTCCCCGTACTGGCTTTATCCGAAATCTACAATTCACACACTTTCACACTTGTCACATTGACACTTCGTCCTACAAAATAAGTTTACTTTTCTACAAGGGGTAGGCATGCGGTTTAGCTTTACAACTGGACTTGCAGCGGCAGATCCTGGGGTCGATACTGGTACGGGAGTAAGAAGTCTCAGTTCGATAAGCCCCCACAACAGAAAGTCGTGTAGATCGAGCAGTCTGAATGGCTTCCGGGGCAGGCACATTCACAACAGTGACTTTGTCGGAGTGAAGCTTCTTGTCAATTATTCCAGCTTTGGTCTTTAGAGACACAAAGTTTCCCGATTTCTGAACCACCTGAGCAACCATGTTGGAAGCATGAATAGTATTCAGCAACTCTCATTTGGAAACTCATAGCAGTAACGAGTTTGAGAGCACAGATCCGAGACAATTTCAGCTAATCGATGCACTTCCATTTATAGAATTTCATACTAAGCAAACGCAAGATGCAACCGTAAACAAGATAATCAAACCAGTGATAAAAGAGCTAAAATTAGCGTAGGTATGCTGGTCAGGTCAGGTCAGGTAACTGATTTCACCTGACAGTTCTTCACAGCTTTGGCCTCAGGCTTGTTTGCCTTTCTTTTGTTTAGGGACTAGAGACTCTGTCCCCTCAGAGCCTAGGCCGGAGCACCGTCCCCTCCCCGCCTAGGCTGGTCCCCTCACAGCCTAGTCAAAGTCACCCTCACAGCCTATGACATATACACATACACATACACATACACAAACGGAAAACCCAATACCAAACAACAGTAGGCCGGCCGCTAACACCGCACCACAATTAAAAATTTGTTTCAATGTGTTTGTTCCCCTACCGTAGCGCAGGCTAAACAATGCCGCGCTGACATGAAACCTATCTCCAATTACTGTACCCGGGGTACGTACACTATCCGGCACTAAGTGCCCCGGGTACACTATCTGGGGGTACCCTATGCAGCACTCTCCGGTGCATATGTATGTAGTTTGTGCCTACTTAGTAAACAAAAGGAATGGGACCGATCAAAACACAGCACAGATCAAGTATACAAAAAGAGAAGTGGAAAGACAAAACGATTGACCAACCAGACCACCAACAAAACAATTGACCAATGGTCAGATAACCAAAAAGAGGGACTGATCAACCAGCCAGTCACCAACCAAGCAACCAAGTGAGACCGATCACAAATTTGGAGCAAGCGTCTACACTTTGTTCATACGCCTATATTTGAAGAATAACAGCCAATAAACACTGACTGAGAGTGACTCCTCAGAAGCGCCAATAGGGAGAGGCTAAGAGCAGAGATGAGACAGACAGAGCTTTACATACGGCCATGGAACATTCTAAAACTACTAGTCAGGGAAGAGTAGAGAGAGCGACCGACCCTTCCAGAACATTCCTAACAGAGATAAAAAGCACACCTACAGAGACTATTTGCACACTGCAATCTAGCCTAACAGTGATAGCCGACAATATAAGCCCTCACCACAACACAACACAACACAACTGACCAATTGTTTGGTTGGTGGGCGTTTGCTCTGTTAGTCAGTTTTTTGGTTCGTCAGTCAGTTGGTCAGTTTGTTTGTGGTCGGTCTCACACTGATAACCAACTAGTCGACAACCAACCAAACAACCAACTGACCAACTGACAAGACAGTTATTTTGTCTGCTTTGGTCCGGCTGCTTGAGCTTTCAGGCTAATACCTAAGATCTTCAAAGCTTCATTTCTTAGCATCTGGCAGAAGAGCAACGCAACAAATGGGCTAGCAATGAAGTTGTAGCCAAAGAAAAACGCATTCACTACCCCCAACCACGTTCCAGAAAGGAAGGCGATTTGAATGGTCACACTGTAGCCTACCATACCAACAGCCAACAGCAGTCCCTGCAAAATAATCTGACGCTTTCTGAAAATCATCAAGCATCCGGTTCACGGAAGGAAGTATACCTGGACAGCCATCTTGATCTGGGCGCTGTAGTCAGTCCGGTTAACTTTCTGCTTACTTCCGACTACCTTGCTGGGCTTGACTTGCAATTTGTGAGACTTGTAAGCGGCAGCCGCATACAACACGATGATGAGTGGCCAGAGAAGTCCCACTGCCCAAAGCATGAACAAGACACGCGCGATATAGACGCCTGATGATGGATCTGTTGCTTCGTATACTGGGGCATAGTCAAACTGCTGAGTTGTGTTGTGCACTGTCTGAAAGTTCAGTCTACTGATGCTGCAGAAGTCAGCAGACCTCACCTGTCCTCCAGGGAGAAAGTAGCTAAGAGCCATTCCAAACCAGACTAACCACTGCAATCCAATCGACACTACTGTGTAGCGAGACTTCCAGATCTGAGAAATAACCAGAAATTGCTTAAATTTGTCAATCCAAATCTTCACTTACTGCCGAAGCTTTGAGAGGATAAACCAAGAAGACGAATCTGTTGAAAGCTATAGTAGTGACCGCGATTGAACTTCCCATATATAGACTGACTGTGTAAGCACCACTTATGCAAGCTGATAGTAGGGGTAGCTTATACCAAGCACCCCATATCAACATCCACAAAGTGAATGGTACAAACAGTAGACAAAACAGACAGTCGTTTAGGGTCAGAGACAGAAGCAGTCGGAAAAAGGGTTGGCTGAACTGCTTCCACTTGCGTACTAAAGTGGCTATCACCAACAAATGAAACGGTAGACTGATCAAGGCGCATAGCATAAAGAGCAGTAAGAACCAGTGAAGCATTGTGACTGCCTTCTAAGTACTGTTGGAAAGTCCGGGGTTAAAAAATAGGTTTAGGTTCAAGTCAAGTCCAGCATGGAAATTTCAAGTTCAAGTCAATCGTCTAGAAATCCTGGACAATAGGTTCAGTTTCAAATCCACAGATATTAACAAAAATTTCAGAAATTTTGCACTATTTGCAACTTTTCTGAACCCTATAAGCGTGTCCACTAGCAGTGAAAGGTCCACCAGATCAGACTTTCTTTCAGGCAGTACTTTTGTTTCTGACCTTTTTCAGTTTGAAAAATAGGTGTAAACATATGAAACCATTAAATTTCTATGCAATCCAGCTAAAGTTTTAAAGAATTTTGTACAAACTTTGAACCTATTTGAGTGAGTCCAAAAAAACGGGACTGATTCATGTCCGGCTCAAATAGAATAGGTTCAGGTTCAGGTTCAAGTCCACGAATTTCAGGTTAAAAACCTATAATAAGTGCAGGTCGCGTCGGTCTTGCCAACAGTACTTCAATGGGTTTTACTAATCAGCTGAAGCTTAGAAGTCAGGTGCAGCTGGATTACTGGAATTTGCAGATGGATAATTTGCTGAGTAATGCCTATTAGAGTGTGTCTGAGCCTGAGGACGCCGAGTTTGCACAAACAGGCACAAATTATTGCGCAGTTGCATCTGCTATTGCTAGAAGAGACAAATGTAACGAACGCAACGTATTGCGCGTGCCGCTTTTCGGTTGCCTTCAAAACGCAAAACACCCAACTTTTACTTACTAAATTGAAAATTGAAAAATTTTAACTAACGTTTACTCACTAAATTCAAAAATTTTCGTTCAGCACAACACTGGTATGATTGTTGTAGGCCCTACAATGTAGGGTCATAAGGCCCCGCACATCAGATCGGTTTGGAACGAAGAAAACTTTAAAACTTGACGAAAAGTAAGTAGTCCTGTACTCCTGTAATTAATCGATTGCTAAATATTTTCTTGTGAAAATCATATATGTAACCACAGAATGAAATGAATTCCTGCAACTAATCAATTGCTAAATGCTTTCTTGTGAAAGTCATATAATATTTAAACACAGAATGAAAAGAATTCCTGCAATTAATCAATTGCTAATTTTTTCTCGGCAAAGTCATATAATAAACACAGAATGAAAAGAATTCCCAATTAATTGTAATTGCCAACCGAGATCGGACAGGCATGTAAAGTGGGGGGTCAGCGGAATCGGCCGGCATGGTGTGCATTGGACATCCCTATGACCCCAAAGTAAAACCCTAAAACAGTTCCGCCCAACTCCCTCTGGGTAGCCAGCAATGGCCATCGGCGGTTCTCTTCAAACCGGCCATTTTCCATAGTAAAACTTGAAAACACACCAAACAAAAATGAATGTTTCTCTGGGGGCTACCTCGCTCAGACACGCGCTATGCAGCGCTCGAAAGCTCACATCATGAGCTTTCAGAATCTGTAATAAAATTTGTGGCGAGTTTTGTTATCTCAATAAATAATCGATCCCGAAATATCGATTGATCACGATTTCGTCAGTTTTCACTGAAATGAGAGTTTCTCCAGGGGCTACCTCGCTCAGTCACGTACTATGCAGCGTTCGTAAGCCGACATCATTAGCTTTCAGTATCTGCAATAAAATTTATGGCGCTTTTTGTTGTATCAAAAATAATCGATCGCGAAATATCGATTGATCACGATATTATCAGTTTTCAGCATCTGACTAAAGCAGCTAAAAAAGTTGTGGTAGGTTGTTGAGTTGAGGTTTTGTGGTAGGCCAAATTCATTGGCGACGCCAATTTACTGCTACGATCACGTGATCAATCGATAATCGATAATTATCCTGCACTGCAATTAATCAATTGCTAATTTTTTTCTCGTGAAAGTCATACAATACATAAACTCAGAATGAGAAGAATTCCTGCAACTAATCAATTGCGAAATTTTTTCTCGTGAAAATCATATCATACCTAAACACTGAATGAAAAGAATGCTACTGTACGCATTAATCGGTACTTTCCACCTGCAGTTTCTTCTTCTTCTTCTGTCGTGAATGAATCACATATTTGACAGCCAACACGAACAAGTGCAGAATTGCGATGAAACTTCCGCCGAGCCACAACCCCAACACACCTCCGAAATTTCCAGTGAAGTTCTGCCAACTGAACAGACTTTCTTCCTCGAATTGCGGGTACTCAAAGCCATGCACTGATATCTGCAGCCGCGCTGTGTGGTTGCTGTATGCATAGGCCTGTTCCAAAGGGCCAGGGGCGTATTTTATTTCGTACTGCCACCGTTCGCAAGAGGGCAGACAGGCTTTCCGGCAAGGCGCATCGTCATTGGCTCTGAACTTCAGACATTTGTCATATTTGACCAGAGTGCACGCCGGCAGAGAGGAGTGGAAGCGCGGCAGACTGATGGCCGAGCAGTTGCACAGAGACTTGATCAGATCGGCTCTGCATTTCAACTGACACGTCTCTTTGTCACTGCTCTCCGAACAGACCGCCTTGCCGAATCGGTCCGGCAACGATTGGTAAAGTGCCATAACCGACCAGCTGGCTGCAGTACCGGTTCCAAACGGTGCGGCGATCACCCCGTTCTGATGTCGCTTTACTTTGTTTGGAGCAATTTCGCGACCGCCGTTTAGGTTTACCCAGACAGGAGTTCAGAGAGACTAAGACCTGCTGCTGAATTACTGTTATTGTTTGTACTATAGTATAGTAAAACAAAAATTAGTAATACCAGTGGTATTTTACTAGTAGTAAAATAATAGTAAAAAGTCAATAGTAGAGCAAAAATTAAATTAAATTAACAAAGACTGTCAATAGTAAAATGGAAATTGTACTACTGTTTTACTAGTTTTTGGTTAATTCCAGCCAATTTCTTGATCAATTTTGCAATAGACGATGTGTGGGCACACTTTTGTCAGTCGAATTTCACACGTTTTTGTGACTAAAGTTCTGGAGAACTTCGTATCATGATCAAATTTAGCGAATATTTAGAGTAAAATTAGTAGAATTATTAGTAAAACAAAAATTAGTAAAATCGCAGCTGCCTGGTAGTAAAACAAAAATAAAAATTAAATAGAAGGGCTGAATTTGTAGTAAATTTAGTAAATAGTAAAATAAAAATCCACTGGTAAAATAACAGTGGTCTGAATTGATTATTCCTGTCCTATGTGGTGTGAGAGAAGTACTGTAATTTTAATGGTGAAATTTTATTTTAATTTAATATAAATATAACAGAACTGGCCGAATTTAATTTATAATTTAATATTAATATAATAGTCTCCTGTTAATTTTAATTTTAATTTAATATTAATACTACAAGGTTCAGGTCCATCTTCTAAAATACCTGGACAATAGGTTCAGGTTCAAGTCCACTGATATTATCAAAAACGGTAGAATTTTGCACTGCTTGCAACTTTTTTGAACCCTATAAGCGTGTCCACTGGCAGTGAAAGACCCAGATCAGACTTTTCTATGGGGTGGTACTTTTCGTTTCTGACATTTTCAGTTCGAAAAAGCTATAATAAACATGAAACCATTAAATTTCTGTGCAATACAAACGAAAAATTTAACGAATTTTGCCTAAAATTGCACTCAACATTTGAACCTGTTGAAGTTCTAAGTTCAAAAAAACCGGACAGGTTCAAGTCCGGCTCAAATAAAATAGGTTCAGGTACAGGTTCAAGTCCACTAAAAACCTATTAATAGCTAGAAGTAATACTGTATGTTGTACCAAATTAGCGACTTTAGGCAATTATTAGCCCAAAATTGCGATTTTTGAGCGTTTTTTAGTGTCCCATAGAATTTAGGTGCAGACCCCTCTCCGGCCGGCCCACCCCAATCCCCTGAGCCATCTGTGGACCACTGTTACATGTATGAAGAAAGAGTACCCATCTTGTCGCTTAATGTTGACCGCTCATTAATGACCTCATGTGTCCTCCTGTCTGGGTGTACCGCTAGATAGCGCTTGGCATTCAAGACTGTGTCTTCTCTTCTGGCCGCCAACCCAATTAAACTAGCCTTAAGTTCAACAAAGTCATCGATTGTGTTGAACTGCCAGGCGTTGGTTCGAGTTGAAAACAGTTGGTAGCAGACGTTTTCCTTGGAGATTACTGTAACTCTACCGAGCTGCTCAACCCCTGGATGGAACCCTTGTTGTCCTAAGTCTTTTCGCAGAGTAACTCTGCTCATTCCGAACCTGGAAGCCAGACTTTCGCTTAATCGATGCTTGAATTCCTCATACGAAACATCCAGTGAGTTCAGAAAGAGCTGGAATAATACAAGCTGTTTCCTGGTTGGTTGGTAGGTTGGTCAGCCAGTCCAATCAGGCTGTCGGTTGATCAGTGAGTTGGTTGGTCAGATTAGTTGGCTAGTCGATCAGTCAGTCAACCGGTCACTAAGGTCGGTCGGTCGGTCGGTCGGTCAAAATCACTCACATCAAGATCTCTTCGTTCAGGGTAGTCTTCAAGAAAGCCGGGAGCCACTCGTATTGTGCCCAATATATTTTCTTTGCTAAAAATCGAGGCCACATATTGATAGGCAATTGCCAGAAATTCCGGCTTCCACATTGTTTTTGAGCTGAGCAGCTTTTCCTTCGACTCAAATTCACCAGCTAGAAATTCGCCAAACTGACTCTTGTTGAAATTATACTTCTTGGCGTAATCAATTTCATACTGGTACAGCTGCAGACAAACAACGGCGCGGGGAAAGTGCACTGAGGTATTGAAGTTGATTTTAAGGTTAGTCTTGCTGGGATCAGTTTGGTATTGTCGAATCAGAATAGCCAGGTCGTAGATGGTTAGACAGATTAGTATGAGAATGACGGTGTACCAGAAGACCACCTCCCACCACTGGTGGGACGAATTTATGAAGGAGAATCCTCCTATCTCAACCTGATCATAGACATCGTTCTTTCGAACCCACTTCAGACTCTTCCGTTGTCTCTTTCGAGCTTTGGCAGCTTTGTTTCCTTCCAAACCGGAATCATCAATTTCCATGTTAACTTTTCGTCTCAACAAACTCTACTGACGGTGACGTAAAAAGAGTAATAACTGAAGAGAGTTTGTTGACACACAGAGGAACTTCTAACCGGTAGAGTCTCTTCTTAATCTACGCAGAACTGGTCAAAAACGCCAGTGGCGATTACTTCTACTTTTGAAACCAGTTCGCCCGCCAACTCTGAGCAAAAAGAAAGTTGTTATGCTTCGATTTGTCACGCGTATTAAAGTAAGCATTTTTGAACCACATAATTTCGCTACACTTTAGCCATAACAATGAGTCAAATTGTCAAAATGAAAAAGTATAATTGAATGGAATAATAATGTTCAACCTTATTTTGCCCAATTCCACATCATTCTCTGGTCAGATCGCGTTCCGACTTTTTAAAGTCTGATCTACTGTTGCACAGTTATTGCTTTATTAACCCGTGCTCTGTATATTGATACTGTATCTGTTGTTATTAACGTAAGCGTTGATTCTATTAGTTGCATTATCGCGCTAGGACCCACGTTTAAGCCATTTCAAGTGGGCGGTTGTATGGCGGCCGCCAGTGTCTTTTTGCGCATCGTCGGCCATATTGGCACTTTTCTGTTGTTGTTGATGATAGCTTAGCTCTAATAAAAGTGTATCGCATACTCTCTTTGCCGTCAGGCGCCTACCGGAGTAGGACCTCCGCGCGAATAGCCCTCGCCAATAGCCCTTCGTGCTGCGCCGACGTCACTGCTCCGGCCTACTGTTGATTGGGTATACCGAACCCATACCGAAAAATGGGTATTTTTGGGAATACCTACCCAATAAATACCTACCCATTCCAGGTATTTTAATAAATACCCATAGCCATACCGGGTATACCGATTATTTTGGGAATACCCAGGTATTTGGGAATCGGTATTTTTTATCCAGCTTAATGCAATTTTTATCGAAAATTCCCTATGATTACAATCTTTTATTTGTAATTTTACATTTTTGGGCATGCAGAAACACATTCTGTTGCGATATCCTTCCAAAATATCGAATTTGAAGAATTTCTAGTCCTCTGACCCTACTCTCTGTCTCAAACTTGCTTTGTCACTAGAAACCCTTAGTCTAGTTTTGGCTTAACTCACATTGCTCCTAATTATCAAGTCTCTTTGTACTTGATGTACAGACATTCATAATCAACAAAATAGCCCCGAATTTTGTCACTGCTCGTTAGATCTCCATACTGTATACACTAGCAGGCCCTAAAACTACAGTACAAGTGGAAGCTTTTCTATTAGTCAAAATTATTTCTGGAAACGATTTTTACAGCAGTAAAGCTAAAAATAATTTTAAAAAATTCCTAAAACTGTAAGCCCCATTGCTTTTGATGAATTTTCTAGCCTCTGACCTTGGAAATGACTAAATCCATGGCCTTGCAAATGGGAAATTCAGTGTTTTGACTTTGTAAAACATTTACAGAAAATACCGAATAAATACCGGTATACCGGTATTTTTGCGAATACCTACCCATACCGAACCGATTCCTGGGTATGCCGAAAAATACCTACCCATACCGAACCGATTCCTGAAAATGTCATACCCAAACAACAGTACTCCGGCCCCCATTGACCTGCCTAGAGCTGCCTACTACTTTTCATCGCTAGCCGCAACCCGACAGAACCTAATCGCCCGGTGCCATCTATGACCTATTGCCGCGCGTCATCGCCATTCTACAACTCTCTTGTTCGCCTGGCCGTTATTTAACGACCCGGCCTATCTACAGAATTCTTCACTCCGCCGGCCGTTTGTTAGCGCCCGGCGTCGCTCTACTTCTGCCCGGCTACTGCCTGGCCAATCTACTATTCAGCTCTCGCCCGGCAGCTGATAAAAACGCCCGGCGCTTCAACTTTAACCTCGCCTGGCTGAATTATCGCCCGGCTATTCAACCTACCTCTGCCTTTCTACCGTCTCCGACTGCCTCAGATTCAACTACTTACCTGCTAAATTTGGGCGCAGTGCACTGTGGATCAGGTATACCTCCTGTACCTGATTATCAGGTAGATTTGCAATACCCACCTGATACCTACTACCTGATACCTTGTGATCGGGTACTTTTGAACAGTACCTACCTGATTTTGGGTATTTGTGGCCTGAAACAGGTATCAGGTACAAAGAAACGGCATTAAATGGTAGTGTAAGACCAATTTGTTAATTAAAAAAGCATGTTGAAAGACTAATTTTTCAAAATTTTCCCGCCCTGGTTGGGGCCACAGCCTTTTCAAGCTAACAAAACCTGCTAATTTTGTACTTCACATTGCTGCTTAACAGTTTTTGCACGTTAATTTTCAAAATTTTCTCGACCCTGTTTAGCCATGGCCGAACGAGAAGGAAATATAAAAAGAGGTTACACAAATACATACCTTTGCAAAATGCTAGGTAAGCCACTGAGTAGAGGAGGGCCATACACAGTTCAGTTCTGGCATGCCTGAAGGTAGAGCGACCAGTAGTAGAGCGTTAGACGTAGAATGTGATGGGCTATCCAACCATGTAAACGAAATCGATTTATTAGCTCGCACACCAGAATGGCGGCACTCCAAACTTTCGGTCGAAAATTACACAATTTACAACCAGTTTTTCTTGCAGATTTTGATCCCTATCGCTGGGTTTGGAGTGCCGCCATTCTGGTGTGCGAGTTCATAAACCGATTTCGTGTATATGGTTGAATAGCCCATCACATTCTACGTCTGACGCTCTACCACTGGTCGCTCTAACTTCAGGCACGCCAGAACTGTGCATGACTCTAAAAGATGCCGCAAATGTATTTTGGAAAATTAAAACATGAATAACTCAAAAACGGGGCCGAGTCCAGAAAAAGTGAAAACACCGGCATGTAGCCAACGACCAGCTCTATCTCCCCTGAAAGTATGGGCAAAATCCTGAACTGGGCCAAAAAATATTTTTTCGACTTTTTGAAATAAATCGACGCTATTCATGTGAGCATGAATCAATCGGCTGCAAACATTGCTTGAATAGTTGGTATGGTAAGCATGATCTACGCTGAAAATATGAGCCCGATCGGTTCAAGTATGCGATTCCATGGGTTCAAAATGTTCAAAATGTCCAAAATCACGTTGTTGGCCATAAATACCGCAAGGGGTATCGGAGAGCAAAAACACCGCAGTGGTAGTGTTTTCTACTAAAAACCTATGTATTCATCACATAAAAAGTATAGGTCAGAAAATTTCATGTTCCGCCCTTATAAGGGGACCCGTCTGGTTTTTATAAAAAATGGCTCTTAATATCAGTGATTTTGACCCGACCGACCGCCCGCCGGACCGACCGCCCGCCGGACCGACCGACCGACCGACCGACCGACCGACCGACCGACCGACCGACCGACCGACCGACCGACCGACCGACCGACCGACCGACCGACCGACCGACCGACCGACCGACCGACCGACCGACCGACCGACCGACCGACCGACCGACCGACCGACCGACCGACCGACCGACCGACCGACCGACCGACCGACCGACCGACCGAGCCAACCACCCAACCACCCAGCTAAATTTTTTCTTGTTAAAGTCATACAATACATAAACACAGAATGAGAAGAATTCCTGCAATTAATCAATTGCGAAATTTTTTCTCGTGAAAATCATATCATACTTAAACACTGAATGAAAAGAATGCTACTGTACGCATTAATCGGTACTTTCCACCTGCAGTTTCTTCTTCTTCTGTCGTGAATAAATCACATATTTGACAGCCAAGACGAACAAGTGCAGAATTGCGATGAAACTTCCGCCGAGCCACAGCCCCAACACACCTCCGAAATTTCCTGTGAAGTTCTGCCAACTGAACAGACTTTCTTCCTCGAATTGCGGGTACTCAAAGCCATGCACTGATATCTGCAGCCGCGCTGTGTGGTTGCTGTAGGGATTGGCCTGTTCCAACGGGCCAGGGGCGTATTTTATTTCATACTGCCACCGTTCGCAAGAGGGCAGACAGGCTTTCCGGCAAGGCGCATCGTCATTGGCTCTGAACTTCAGACATTTGTCATATTTGACCAGAGTGCACGCCGGCAGAGAGGAGTGGAAGCGCGGCAGACTGATGGCCGAGCAGTTGCACAGAGACTTGATCAGATTGGCTCTGCATTTCAACTGACACGTCTCTTTGTCACTGCTCTCTGAACAGACCGCCTTGCCGAATCGGTCCGGCAACGATTGGTAAAGTGCCATAACCGACCAGCTGGCTGCAGTGCCGGTTCCAAACGGTGCAGCGATCACCCCGTTCTGATGTCGCTTTACTTTGTTTGGAGCAATTTCACGACCGCCGTTTAGGTTTACCCAGACAGGAGCTATGGAGAGACTAAGACCTGCTGCTGAATTACTGTTATTGTACTATAGTATAGTAAAACAAAAATTAGTACTAAAGTCCATGTAAAAATGATTGGCGGTGGCGGAAAAAAGCGATTTTCTCAAAAACTTTCTTCAAGACCCCAAACTTTTTTTATATCAATCGATAGCAAATTACAAGTGCTAAAAGATGCGAACGTCAAATCAAAGGTTCCACGCTGTTTTGTATGTGTTTTTCGGGAAAAACTAATTTTCGGCAAAATCAAGTTTTTATAGAAGAGTCAAATCGACAAGCGGACTCCAGATTCTTATTCTACGTGCAATTGCGAGTTCGCTGATATATACATGTTTTGGGATTTTCAAATTAGTTTTCGGGAAAAACGCGTTTTTCGGAAGGGTGTGCGAGTCAAAAAATTGTCTGCGATCTGTTTTACTATGGAAAATTGCCCAACATTTTTCAAATTTGACCCAAACGGTATAAATAAACGGCCTGAAAACCGGCTCATATTCACGAGTCAAACTTAATTTTGGTCCATAGAATCCATTTTTGCAGTCCGTTTGGCGCTATGTGGTCGCGTTTTCCAGTTATTACAATTTTAATTGTTTTTTTCAAAATTTTGTCTGACTGGAGCTGCTGCTGTGAGTCTCTTCAGATGTTGCTCAAAATGCAACTCCTGAGGTAATTTTAGATGGTGAATTCATTTCTGTCACCTAGAACACCGTCAGGTTACTGCAAATCTAACTTTCGAGCACCCCCTATTTGGCATGATATTTTAGCAATCTGTCTTTGACATCTTTGCTTGTTAAAAGAACACTGATTAATGCTTACGCCATCAAGTGAATCCAGCCTCATGTCTAACGTTATAGAGAAGCAAGTTCTTGCCCAAGGTATATCCTAATCTGCGCAAGTTTCGCTCTGAATACTAATTTGCGCAACAGCTAAAATCAGCTTCCTTCATAACTGGGATGATAGGATAAGCACATAAATCGACTGTAGAGTCTTCAATGACTCTAATAATACTTTGGTTACTGTTCTAGCTGAAAAGGTTGCAGTGTTATGACCGATCAAAGTTGACTGAAATTGCCAAAAATGGCCCATTTGACCATCAACTTTGACTGGCCATAACACTGCAACCTTTTTAGCTAGAACAGTAACCAAAGTATTATTAGCCCTCTACGCCAAACTTTCAATTTTGGGTCTGAATACCAAGACTCGATCGAATCAGACACTGACTCTTAACATCATCGATTCAAAATTCCACGTTATGACTAGTAAAATCATAGTAAAATAGTAGTATAAAATTAGTAGAATTATTAGTAAAACAAAAATTAGTAAAATCGGAGCTGCCTGGTAGAAACACAAAAATATAAATTAAATTAAAGGGCTGAATTGGTAGTAAATTTAGTAAATAGTAAAATAAAAATCCACTAGTAAAATAACAGTATGCTGAATTGAAGTGCGTAGATTATTCTTGTCCTATGTGCTATATCCTCGCTTAATGTTGACCGCTCATTAATGACCTCATGTGTCCTCCTGTCTGGGTGTACCGCTAGATAGCGCTTGGCATTCAAGACGGTGTCTTCTCTTCTGGCCGCCAACCCAATTAAACTAGCCTTAAGTTCAACAAAGTCGTCGATTGTGTTGAACTGCCAGGCGTTGGTTCGAGTTGAAAACAGTTGGTAGCAGACGTTTTCCTTGGAGATTACTGTAACTCTACCGAGCTGCTCAACCCCTGGATGGAACCCTTGTTGTCCTAAGTCTTTTCGTAGAGTAACTCTGCTCATTCCGAACCTGGAAGCCAGACTTTCGCTTAATCGATGCTTGAATTCCTCATACGAAACATCCAGTGACTTCAGAAAGAGCTGGAATAATACAAGCTGTTTCCTGGTTGGTTGGTAGGTTGGTCAGCCAGTCCAATCAGGCTGTCGGTTGATCAGTCAGTTGGTTGGTCAGATTAGTTGGCTAGTCGATCAGTCAGTCAACCGGTCACTAAGGTCGGTCGGTCGGTCGGTCGGTCGGTCAAAATCACTCACATCAAGATCTCTTTGTTCAGGGTAGTATTCAAGAAAGCCGGGAGCCACTCGTACTGTGCCCAATATATTTTCATAGCCAAAAATCGAGGCTACATATTGATAGGCAATTGCCAGAAATTGCGGCTTCCACATTGTTTTTGAGCTGAGCAGCTTTTCCTTCGACTCAAATTCACCAGCTAGAAATTCGCCAAACTGACTCTTGTTGAAATTATACTTCTTGGCATAATCAATTTCATACGGGTACAGCTGCAGACAAACAACGGCGCTGGGAAAGTGAACTGAGGTGTTGTAGTTGATTTTAAGGTTAGTCTTGCTGGGGTCAGTTTGGTATTGTCGAATCAGATTAGCCAGGTCGTAGATGGTTAGACAGATGAGTATGAGAATGACGGTGTACCAGAAGACCACCTCCCACCAGTGGTGGGCCGAATTTATGAAGGAGAATCCTCCTATCTCAACCTGATCATAGAGATCATTCTTTCGAACCCACTTCAGACTCTTCCGTTGTCTCCTTCGAGCTTTGGCAGATTTGTTTCCTTCCACACCGGAATCATCAATTTCCATCTTAACTTTTCGTCTCAACAAGCTCGACTGACGGAGACGTAAAAGAGTAGTAACTGAAGAGAGTTTATTAAGAACACACAGAGGAACTTCTAACCAGTAGATTCTCTTCGTGGTCTACACAGAACTGGTTTGAAACGACTGTGGCGATTGTTTCCACTTTCGAAACCAGTTCGCCCACCAACTCTGAGGAAAAAGAAAGTTCTAATGCTTCGATTTGTCATATACGCAAGTAAGCATTTTTGAACCCCTTAACGAAAAATCAAATTGACGAAATATAATTGCAGGGAATAAAAATCATGTCCAACCTTATTTTGAACGATAGCTGAGCTCACAGATGCGTTTCAAATTTTTCCGCTATGGTGAGCTGAAGGGAAAAATTATTGGTTCTATCGGTACTGAACGGACAGATCGTTAATAAAAGCTAAAACGTTGAACGCGCAGCACGCTTTAAGATATGTCAACAAAGTCACTCCATTGAAAGGCTATGATAAGAGCGCGGGGTGTCCTGAGCTGTCCGAAAGGACAGTGGAATGTAAACAAACAAACAAACAAACAAACAAGTCAAGAACTAATCTTATAGTCAAGGCTGCCTGTAAAACAGTCAGGCACTTAGAGTCCGGTGTCTGAGCCAGGCGACCCTCCCTATGCACAAAAATAGGTCAACCTCTCCGGTTTTGCTCAAAATTTGCACAAATGATGTACCTTGGGGGAAACTAACCTGCACCAACTATGCGCCCCCAACTCCGCCTAATATGCAAATTACATGGGGTCAAAGGTCAAATTTGGGTTAACTTTTTGGACCGAACATAAAAACCTCAATTTTCAATTCACAGCGTCCGGATTTTTTTAAATAGTAGAGCGTGCCGCAAGCTATCAAATGAGCTATGCTACATATTTCTGTCTTCACGTACACAATACTTGTAACAGTTTTTCTGTTTTTTTTTTCACTTTCCCGAAAGTCACATTTTTGGCTGTAGAACCAAAGTGAAAGGCAGGCCAGGAAATTTTTTTATTCATAAGATAGGCCGTCAAGAGAGCTTCATTTTTATGCATAATATTTGCTGTTTCAGCGTGACGTAAGTTGTCAAATTTGCCTTCGAATGTTGACCCCCAAACCGACCTTCTTAACGTGTTTGCAACATGGATGCTCCCGATGTGTGTCAGACTGCTTGTTATAATGCTGAGTGTTTTATTACTTGATAGCGCTTGAGGCAAGCTATCATTTGAGTCACAGCTCGCCGTTCTAACTTCACACATGCAATAACTACAGCAATTTTTCACAATTTTGCATATAAAAATAGTATAAAAGTTTTTAAAGTTTAGTATTTGTGATAACCCAAATACAAATGATAAATCCTGGAGTTTCTGACTGTCCGATATGTTCGGTCCGGCTTCTCAATAGGTTGAGTGGAGCAGGCACTGAGCGCAGTTAACGGTCTGTTCATCTCAGCACAGAGGGGGGTTAGATTTTGGCCAGTGACCGAGAGGCATACTTATCGATGGAGATAGTGTGGTGCAGCGCTTGATCCAAATCATTGAGGTATGCAGAGAATAAAACCGGGCTCAATGTACATTTTTAGGGTACGCCAATGGCAAAGGGATAAGGTCGGGAATAGGTGTTGTTGACCTTGACTTGGGGCAAGCGGGATAGAAAGGAAGTCAATTGTTCAGATGCCAGATGAACTTTTTGTCATGGACACCAAGGTGATGGAGTTTGGCAATGAGACCATCATGCCAAACGGAGTCGAAGTCCTGGCTGAAATCAAGTATGACAAGCAGGCCTGTGATGTTTCTTCTGTAATCCAGTTTCAATTGACTGGGTGAGCTGGATAATTTGGTCACTGGTGCGGCAGCAGTATTGACCTTCCATTGGCAAATGGCATTCCAGCGATCCTTGATGGTGCAGTCGAGTTGTAGGGTGTTGCTGGAAATTTGACCCACTGGTTGCAGAAGTAGGTGAGCTGGGTGATCCAAAAGACTTGTAGTGCTTCTGTTTGCCACCTGGAATGCTGTTATTGGCTTGAAAGAGGCTGCTGATTCAGTGGAGGAGCCTGGCATGTTCAATGTCCCTTTCCATGTGAGTGGGCAATGTCCATTGGGAGCCAATTAGCGTTGCCACGCCATAGCCAATTAGCGTTGCCACGCCAGCCTTACCTGCAGATAAGCATTCAGTATACGTAGACATTGACGAAGATGAAGAATCACTTGTTACTCGTGTGTCTCCTATCTATTTTCTGCTCTTTAACCACTACATCCTTCCTGCCACCTCCAAAAAATTTGACATCTCTGTTCATTGAGTAAACTTAGCTTACATTTTTGGTGCTCTGCTCAGTAGAACTATTTAATCTGAATTTCAGAAGAGAAAAGTTGTGCTTGGCGTACCAATGTTGGTTGTTCTGGGCCGAGAACTCCAATCGCACCTGCAGACCAGTTGGCATGACAAAAACTATGTTTAGGCTAACGGCCCAAGGATTCAGATCGCAGGCCACATTGCATTCTAGCCTTGAGTATCAAACTAGCAGTTTCTGTTCTGCATGTAAATGGTATGGCCTGCCCTTGGTCATATTCAAGCGTTTCCTCAACCTGCTGTACCTGAACCGAGACAAATTTCTGCTCGGATTTAATCGCCCTTCCTTGCGAAGATACATCAATACTTTCAATTATTGTTTCTCTCTAATTGGTCTGCCGCTAATGTTCGTAGCTAATTCGGTTAACATCTCGATTCTAATCAAAATGTTCAACAAAGATAGTGGCGCCGCACTTTACTATCATTTGCTCGAAATCATTGCCGATATCTTTTGCACACTGTCTTATGTTTTCGGCTTCTGGGGATGGTACGCTCTTTGGCGAAAGAGGAATAGCCTCTGTGGCTACGACAGACTTTACGACTCCGTTCAAATAGGCTGGATAACGGTGGATCTATTGGTATTCATAAATCAAGGTTTCCTCACTGCTTTAGTTTGGGACAGACTGCTAGCATGCACAAAGCCGTTCGACTATATGTCGTTTGATCACAAAAAACGCGTGTTCAGATTTTCTATCTTCTTGGTGATTGGATCGGTTCTTTTCTACCTTCCTTTCTACTTTTGTTACGTTTTTCATCCGCTGTGGCTGCACTGGATCAGAGAATACAGTATAAATGAAGCTGCACTCAGAAATCTAAAAAGTGCGCTAAGTTGGTTCTACCGTTTGGCTCCTGCACTGCTGGTTATTGTACAGACCGTTTATTCCTATCGACTACTGAGAGCCGTAAAGGAAAGCGCTGCCAAATCTGAGAAAAGTAAGTACTGCAAGTTGGTCGATGATTGGCTGGGTTGGTCATATTCAGTTGGTTGGGTGGTTCCGTTAGGGCTGGTCATGGTCGGTCGGGGTTAGTGTTGTTATGACTACGTAAGCTAGTCATGACAATACAGTATTGCTTTTGCAGTCAAACAGACAGGTAGTCAAAACCAAAGTTTGACTACCTTCGTTAATATAAATATGTAGTCATACGAAGACCAGATTAGCCAAACGGTTTGAATATGGCTACATTTTGTTATAAGCAGCAGGCTTTTCAAGCGTATTTTTTTACTTTTTATGGTTCTGAACCATACATGTAACAGGGGGTCTGGGGTCTGCCCCCCACCCGACTTAGGCCAGACCCCTCCCGAGTCCCGAGACAACCCTCCGATGTTTCTGCAAGTAATTTTTTGTGCAAATTTTTGCGATTTTTTTACAATTTCAGACACAAAAATTGCCAAAATCGCCTCCAAATTTAGCTGTATTTCAGCCCAAATTAGTGATTTTTGGCGATTTTTTCGATTTTAGAACGTTTTTAGTGCCCAACCCCCCTCCCAAAAATCTACTCAGCCCCCCAACCCCCTACCCCTTCGGCGGATGACCTGTTACATGTATGTTCTCAACTAAATGTTTTATAAACTTGTTCCATTTTTAACACTTTGTCAAAACGACACTTTTCCTTGAAATTTTGAACCAATGACAGGTGTTAGTAAGCAAATCTCTGCTATATGCAAGTTCCACAGTTCCGGCCATACATGGGCCGGAAAAATGGGTTGGGGGTAGTCAAAATCCGAAAATTTGGGTGTGGGCCTGCTGGTTTGGGGGGGTCGCGGCGATTTTGGTGGGTGGGGTCAGGAACAAAAGTCGGCTTCAGGTGGGTGGGTGGGGTCGTTTGCGGGGTCGAGCCCAAGTTGGGGGGTGGGCAAACCCCCCAGACCCCCCGGTCCATGTATGGTTCCGGCACGACTAAAAATTATGACCTACTTACAGTAAAATGACTTTCTTCAAATTTTTTCGCAGTAGAAAGAAGAACAAAAGTCAACAACTATTTTTTGGTTTTACAACAAACCAAACTGCGTTATACTGCGTTATATATTCTATATTTGCGGCGTCTTTCCAAAACGTGTTCTTTACATTAAAAATTTTCTGACAAAACAATTCTGCGCTTAATTTTAGTGATAAACTATTGTATACTGGTTATATCAAGGAAGTGACTTATGCTCTGAATCAAAGCCATTTTTCGCTGACTGAACCTAAACTGGCTGAAAATGACAACTTGGCTAGATTTCAAAAAGTAGTCAAATGGTTTGACTGCGATATAGTCAATTTTGACTACTCTGGTATTGCAGTCAAACGAGGGGTAGTCATATTCATAAGCCAAACAGAAATTTTGGTATTGTAACGACACTGGTTGGGGTTAGCCAGCCAGGTAGCGAGGGGCTGAGGTGGGTCAGGTGGGATTGATCGATTAGTTAGTTAGTTAATTGGTTGGGGTCGATGGTTGGTTCTGAGCATATTTGAAGAAGTTCAGGTCAAACAAACACAACTAACGGTCGACCCAAAGGGAAAGTGAAAGAGAAGCAGAAACGACAGCTGTTGTACGGCACCGTGGCACTGAACATAGTGGTCTCTTGTCTGCTAGCCGTCGGTCAGATGATCGGAAATGAAGATTTTCTGGCCGCTATCGATGCCAGCAGTAGAAAATGGATTTACACCTTCACTCCTTTCTTAAACTCAGCTCGATTGATTTGCGTCTTTGCCAATAGCACTTTCTCTGTACTGCTGCACATTACGCTTTGTGCTCCTTACAGGCAAGCTGCTAAATCTCTCTGGTTTGTTAAGAAGCTTTGTGGCAGCAAAGTTTTGCCCACAGGTGCACAGGGAAAACGGAAATTGCCTGCTAGGGAAAATCAGATCTGATCTAAATGATGCTTTGGTAAGAAGCCATTTCTCAATTGCATGAATGTGTAAAAGGACTGTTGTATTTGTCTGTGACATGCACCCAATAAACGTGATTTTTCGGATAGAACAGTGAATTCGTCTTGCATCTGAAATCTAGAAGTTTTATGCTTGTGGCTTTTGTGGTGGGAAAGTGCAACGATCGTATAAATAGAAGCGACTTTGAATGCCCCTTTGTCTCCAAGTCAAGTCACTCAGAAAGGCACTTAGCTAATGAGTCTCTCAGAAACTCAGAAACCCGCCGCACGTCAACACTCTTTCCTCCTGACAATGTCAAATCTGACTGACTCTCGCTTTATCCTAGGAGTCGAGTTAGCCTCAGCAGTGTTATCCATCACTTCACTGCCAATCTACCTGCTAGTAATTCTGGTTATTCTCAAACACAAAAGGACATCCTTTCAATCCAGCTTTTACTCATTCTGTGTGTGCACTGGCATTGCAGACCTATGTCAGTTGTTGATACAGTATCTTGTGGTGAAGGCATTTCGTTGGAGGATGCCCTGGACATATTGGTTGCTGGAGGACTGGGCCGATGGATTGGTGGTCAACTTGTTTGCTGTTAGCTCCTTTGCACTTTCGCATGTGCAGTACTTTGGAGTGGCTATACTCACTGCTAACAGGTATTTTTCCTACCGTTTACAGTATTTTGCATTTTTTATTTAACAAATACACCGAAAAGTGTCTCTAGTTACTGCAACTAAATAACTTGTTTAGATTTACAGCCATCGTCTTTCCCAGCTACTATGCTACTGTAAGTTTCTACTTTCTAGGAAGCTGTACCATACGTATCATACTGATTAACATATACTTCTAGTTGTGGAATGGGAAAACAATGCGCTTGCAAATAGCTGCTTACTTTTTGGTTCCCTTTCTGCTTTGTTCTCCGCTGTTAGCAACGGACTTTTATACCTGGGTAGAACCTGATGGCAAAGGAGCGATCAGTTTTAAAGACAGAAACCATCACAAGGTTCTACAGACCTAAATTGTGCCTGGGCCTGGGTAATAGACAAGTCCGTTTCTTTCAGTTATTTTACCTCACAGCAGCCATAATTGATGGAGCACTACTCATTCCAGTGGTCAGTCTGATGTACATTTGGATTCTGGTGACAGTGATAAAAAGTAACCGTTCTGTACAGCCGTTAGTGGTGGTGAGTCAGAGAAGGGATAATCGGCGATTGGAAATGTGGTTGGCTTTAAACAGTTTCATGATTTTCGTTGCTATGTTGGCAGTGGGCGTTGTATTGGTGTGTCAGATGCTGAGTGAAGATGCACTGACCAATATTTGGTACTCTGTTCTTTTAATCGTTAGCGATCTACTTTCTTGCATGAATCTTTATGCTTTGCTGATAACTACCGTTGAAATCAGGATGAAGGTTGTCAAGTTTGTTCGATGTCAACCTACACTGAAATAAATTCTAAGCTTTTTTGTGTCAGCGTATTTCAGCAACAGCAAGGTAACAGTCGTTTGCTGCAGACGTCTTCGGACCAACAAATGCTACACTAGGTGAATCACGCATGGCCACGACAGACGCCGCTGCATAAGCCACTGAAGGTTGCTCTCTTGCTTGACCTTCAAATGGTTTAACGGCAGCAACCGAGGCTCGGTCTGATCTCCAAGCTTGGAATCGATTTCTAACCGTGCTACAACAAAACCGAGATTATATTATATTTGCACAAGGTACATATTTTACGGTCTGCGGCCCATTCGGTTCAGATTGCTTGAGCGCGTGCGTTGTTGGTGCGCGCGCATTAAACTAAGTGTCGGGGCTCAGGCAACACATGCGGTGCACACTGTAACGAGCCGGGCGCAACACGAACGGTTATAATTAGGCTTCATATTTCAAATTCAGATAATCATAATTCTATTCGTTTTGTACACAATAAAAATCTAACAGTGTCAACTTTCAGCAATATACGTACGGGTATTGAAACAAACAATAAACAGCTACATACAGTACGTACAGCTAGATTACTTATCTGTCTGCTCAGGCGACAATTCATTTCATTTTCATACATGTAACAGGGGGGTCTGGGGGTCTGCCCCCCACCCGACTTAGGCCACCCCCCCCCCGATGGGGACCCCCCCCCCCCCCCCGAGACGATTTCACCGACCCCCCCCTCCGATTTTTCTGGCAAGTAAATTTTCAAGCAAATTTTTGCAATTTTTTACAATTTCACACACAAAAATTGCCAAAATCGCCTGCAAAACAGCACTTTTTAGCTGTATTTCAGCCCAAATTAGCGATTTTTGGCAATTTTTAGCCAAAAAATTGCGATTTTTTCGATTTTTGAGCGTTTTTTAGTGCCCACCCCCCTCCCCCAAAATTTTGGCTCAGACCCCCCCCCCGGCCGACGCCAGACCCCCCCCCAACCCCCCTCCCCCCATCGGCGGATGACCTGTTACATGTATGTTCATTTTTGTAGTGTTGAATCCATTCATCAAGGCGTTGGTATTTGGGGTCTCTTCGTTTGGGTTTGCCTCCACGCAGCAAGTGCTCGATCTCACAGAGATGGAGGTGGTGCTCCTTCAGAAGGGTGGGCATAAGAGCTCGCAGCAGCAAGTGCTCTCTTCCGATCGACTCATTCAACTTGCTGTGTGCTTCTAGCGTTTTGCGCGCCATGAATGCGAACGCAACAGGCACATGTTGGTTGACTTTGGAGTGCAATGTGTAGATCTGGCCATTCGAAAATTCTTTGGACACTTGCTGAAAGAGCCATCAGCTGTTACCGAGGGAGTGTTGAAGAGCAGGCGCGGCTGTGAAGGGGCTGCAAATAGAAGCGTGGAGTGGTCGTTAAAAGTGTAAATGAGCCACGATTCGCCACTGAAATCTTCAGCACCAAAGTCATCACTGCGACCTCGAAGGGTTGTACGATATTGCTCAGGCAAATCCAACCAGTTCTCAATGTCAGGGCAAGCATAGCGAGTTCCAGACTTCAGCACATCTTTCTTTGAAAAACTGTAGGACTTTCCGTTTCCAGCGGAACATACAAGCATTAAAACTCCTCTCTCAGACCGACGCGAATAATTTGCCGCCCCAAAGTCAGCCATCGTCACACTAACAGACCAGATTACTTTCCGCATTCAAACGGTCAAAGGCTATTATTGACCTCTAGTGTCAATAATCTCTCAGGTCAGTGTTTGTTTCAATTGACCGGCGGCGATGGATTATTTATTCCAGTTCTCTATCTCTGCGTCTGCTTTAATTTATTCGGCATGCCAGTTCCCTCTCTCTGCCATTCTGCTTTAAATAACCCGCCTTTGTCTCGCAGCGAGGGCCTGATCTCGCGGCCGCTGAGTAATTGCATTGGCGCGCCGTGCATTAAACAAAGATCTGGACCGAATGGGCCGCAAATCATATTTTACCTGTTAAACAGAAAATAAATCCACACTCGACCTCCATTGCCTGTCATGCAAATGAGGTTCAGTAGGGTAGCTGCCCATTTTTCACTGCTCATCCAAATGTTTGCAAGATGCCAAGCTATCAGACCGCCTGCTGTGTATCCCCAAATTAGGCCGACTTGGATTAAGATACGAACTTCGGCTCTTGAGCTCTCGTGGGAAGCTTGTTCAGAAAGGGAACGCTGTAAGTCAGTCAGTCAGTCAGTCAGTCAGTCAGTCAGTCAGTCAGTCAGTCAGTCAGTCAGTCAGTCAGTCAGTCAGTCAGTCAGTCAGTCAGTCAGTCAGTCAGTCAGTCAGTCAGTCAGTCAGTCAGTCAGTCAGTCAGTGATTTTTAATGTCCTACCGTATTGTTGAATGAGCATAAAATGAGTGTGTAGCAGACAATAAATACTACCAACAAAAACAGTACAACCGCCAGCTCCACTGCCTCTGCCGTAGCACTAAATGGTGCGTCATCGTATCGAAAACCGTTCAATGAGGCGTCATATCTGACTCCACAATCAGGGGACAAATAGACGCAGAGACAGACAAACCCCCAGCCCCAACAGACCGCAATCCAGTACTAAAACAAATACATCATCTTTTTAAAAAAATTATAACTGTTCACTTTGGTGCGGCGTTTATCAAATATCAGTTGGATCAACTGCGGCATACAGACCACTACAAACCGGTTCAGGGCCAAAACCGTCATCAGTGGTGGTGAAACCATCCAAAAGCTATTGATTAAACCACCAAGTACCTTGAATGGGGCAATACTAACACGGTTAGAACTAGACCTAATTTGTAGTACTACAAACTACTAACTACAAACTACATATTTTCGGCGATTATGACGTCATCAAGACTACAAATTTACTAAGACTACATATTATTTTGGCTGACTACAAATTGACTACAAACTGCTTTTTCATAATTTGCAAATTTATAGTCAATTTGTAGTCAATTTTCTTGGAAATTTTCCGGTTTTTTATTGTAATTTTATATAAATTGAGTCCCCAATCGGCCCTTTGAGCTGTCTTGAGCTTATAATAAGCTTACCCAATACCAAGAACGAAGTTATTTTTTATGTAAAGTGTTAGAAAGATCGCTTTCCAATTTCTCCGCCTTTTACCCCTATAAATTTTCAAAGAAAGGTGACCACCACATCATTGACTTTCATTCGTGTTTTTTCTTGTCTTAGTTTTTAAAAAGTATCTCATTCTATTTTTAAAAAATACCATTGGAATTATATAAAAAATACCATATTCAGCATTGGAATTATATTAAACATTGAATTTCGTCTGTCTGCTTCCAGAAATATCTATTAGAAAAGGCGATTTTTTCACAGAAAAAACAATAACAAGCTTCCGGTTATTATTTTTGCAAAGCATTTCTATGACTGATTGTTCAACTGGCAAAAATTTGCAGAAAAATCGACGAATTTCTGACGTTTGGTAACCTGACTACAATTTGACTACAAACTAAGACTACATATTATTTGAACCTGAATTTGACAACTACAAACTAAGACTACAAAATATTTTCGCGAAAATTTTTAACTACAAACTAAGGCTACAAATTGAAATTCTCTGAGGAAATAGGTCTATTTAGTTAGAACTCAATCTGTTAATTGAATGCATACAGTAGGAATAAAGATAGTAGCACCATACCTTGGCCTGGAGAGATTCAAAGGCCACACATTGACATAGTGTGGCAGCCCCAGCCAAGACGTGCATGCTAAGCTGTAGCAGGTCTGTGATTCCAAGATGGAACATGATCGTGTAGCAACTGATGCCGCGGCACTCCAAGTCAGTCGTGAATATCTGCATGTCAGATGCTCATTATAAGGTACAACCCAGTAGACTGATTGTTAGGTTTATAGTTGCTGGCTTTGCAACCAGACTCGGGATTTCAAAACTGAGAGTCTCCTAATCCAGCCCAAGTATGCATGTAAAAGGGGGTTCGGTGGGGCTGGTCTGCCTCCCTCCACCTAACTGAAACGCCCGTGAGACGATTTTTCCGATCTCTCCTCGGACCATCTGGCACGTAATCTTTTCAGCAATTTTGTACAAATTTATTAGAATTTCAGTCACTAAAATTGCCTGTCAAACAGCACTTTTTAGCCGTATTTGAGGCTAAATTAGCGATTTTTTCGAATATTAGCCGAAAATTGCGATTGTTTGCGATTTTATGGGTGCTTTGGTGCCGAACCCTCTCCCCAGCGTAGACCACGGTTCAGACCCCCGGCCGGCGCCAGTCCCCAACTCCCCTCCGAAAGAAAGAAAGAAACCTTTAGGATGCAGAGGTAAGGAGGAGCCATTGCAGCCGGATAGAGTAGGTAAACCAAACCAACAATGGTATCAACCCCGCTAGTGGAGTTTTGCATAGTTCAGTTCAGTTACGTACAATTTCTGTAGCAGGTGGATGGAGGCACTGCTTCAGTGTCACGAGCTTGCATGACTTCAGTAGCATACAATTAACAAGGCAATCTAAGTGGCGTGCTACCGCCGACTGTGGGGCCCTCCTAAAATTACGTAATGGCATTTTATTTTATCCAGAGGGCAGGCTGAAATCTTTAATTTTTATAATTTTCTTAGATAAAATTATGAATTAAAAAGTTATTGGTATGGTACTCCTTGCTTGCCAAACAAAGTCAAACACAGAGTGTGCCAAAAGAACAACCCAGCAGATTCAGACTGCTCGTTCAACCCAGCAGATTCAGACTTGCTTATTGACAGTTTATTCAACTGTACTTGAATAAGCCCTCTTTTAATGAAAGACAAATAAATTCTTGACAGATTGGTGCAGTGTTCATTAAGATTCTCTGCTTCGCTCCTGAGATATTTGCCCTGAAAGTAAAATCAGAGATTTTGGTAATGAACAGCAGCGATTTTTATTATTCCGTTGCACTTCATAACAAAACAGATTCCTAGAGCTTAGGGCTAAGGTCACCAGGCTTTACTGGTGTCACACTTTACTGGTTGCTTCACTAGTAAAGGCTCATTAGCCCCACGCAGTAGAAAACTGCTTTATTACGAAATGCAACGGAATCGCACTTGTTCGTTAAGGGGCCGTCCATAAACGACGTCGTTCCAGAGGGGGAGGGGGGTCGGCTGAAATGCGACGATAGACGACGCACCAGGAGGGGGAGGGGGGTAGCAAAAAACGACGTCGCTTTTGTATTATATATTATTTTCGATTTATGTACATTCTGTCAAAGATTTCTACATTCAGAAAAGCTTCCCAGCGTGGCTGAATCGATCTATTCAATTCATTGTACAGTATGGCAACAAGAAAAAATGACAGTACTGCATGCACTGCACTTTTATCGGGGGGGGGTAAACGGAAAACGACGTCGCCTAGGGGAGGGGGTCCCCAGAAACGACGCAAGGCGATTTTGGGTGAAGGGGGGTCCGAAAAATCGGGATTTTGGAACGACGTCGTTTATGGACGGCCCCTAACAAGTCTGTTTTGACTTTGAGCGTAAGTATCTCAGTAAGCAGAGTTTCTTCATAAAGTTTTCACCTTTTTTCAATAATTTATTTATTTTTGATTCAAAAAAGATTTAGTCAAAACGGTTGAGATTTGCGGTTGCCACAGTAAAAAATCTGCTGGGTTTTCACCTCCCATCGAAATACACGCCAATAAGGCAGAACTGTTATTTACATTTAATCAGCCCTAATTATTGATCCACGAGTACGCAGTTTTAAAGAATCCAGTCAAATACATACATTGACTTCCTAAACTAAACCAAAGAAGGTAGAAAATCCTAACATCACTCCAGCTTTCTTCTGCTTGGTGGCTCGAATTCATCAAGGCATCATGTCACCACTATGGTCTACAACAGTTTTGTGCAGTTGGTTTAATGTTTGAGAAAATCGCTCAGTCCAGAAGGCCTACTCAGGGTTTCAGGTACTGTTATTTTACTATAGTATAGTAAAACAAAAATTAGTAATACTAGTGATATTTTACTAGTAGTAAAATAATAGTAAAAAGTAAAATTTTGAGCCAATAGTAAAGTAAAAATAAAATTAAATTACCAAACAGGGACAATAGTAAAAGAGAAATTTTACTACTATTTTACTAGTTTTTGCTGAATTTCAGGAAAAATCTTGATCAATTTTGCACTAAAAGATGTGTGGATTCACTTTTTTTATTTTAACTCAAATTACTATACTCAAATTTTACATATTTGTCTCTGAAGTTCTGCAAAACCTCATATCATGATCAAATTTAGCAACTATTTGGCACCAAGAATCAGTCAGTTATAAGATGTTGACATCATTGATGGAAAATTGGACCTTATATGACTAGTAAAATCATAGTAAAATAGTAGTAAAATGAGTAAAATTATTAGTAAAACAAAAATTAGTAAAATTGGAGCTGCTTGATAGTAAAACAAAAATTAAAATTAAATTGAAGGGCTGAATTTGTAGTAAATTTAGTAAATAGTAAAATTTAAATCCACTAGAAAAATAACAGTAGTTTCAGAACAGTATACTACCATAATTTTCTGCGTGAGGCTCAAAAGATAAAGATTGTTGGGGCAACGTATAAGTATTGGACAGAAGCAATTTTCCCAGGGTTGACGTAGTACTGGATGGAACGTACCATATTGGCAGAAATACTGGTACTTCAAGCCACCACGACACCTGACACCCAAGAATCTTCTATAGAAATTCGTTCCTCCTCTGTAGCTGCCACACTTAAAACCGAGTTTACGACTCCAAGGAGAAGGCGGGCCACCGATCCAGTTAATTGTGAAGTTGACCGGAGTGTGGCGCTTCCTGTCCAACTGCCACTTCCATTCACCAAACGTCTTCCAGACGTATTTACCTACTATCCGCACCTTCGAGACGTTTTTAACTCGTCTCCGTCCTTTAACTCGTCTCCGTGTCCGTGGCCGTCTATAGACTCGCACCCTCCGACGCTCTGTTACATACTTGAGTGCGGTTAGCGACTGCATGGAACGCAGGGAGGACACGGTAACGCTCTTATCGGCAGTCTTAGTGAACTAGAACAACTACCAATCATTTCTTAGAATTCTTAATTCACTTCTTCTAACTATCCACTTAACCTCCAGACAAATCTCAACTTTTTGTCTCCGATTTGGCTAAAATTTGGTATAATTTGACGTAAAAACACGTTTTATCACCTTCCCGGCCATTTTTGTGAGACTCAATTTTTCGGCCCAAACTCAGATTTCGGCTCATAATTGGAGAACAAATCAACTTTGATTATATTTTTAGAATCAGAAGAGCGTTCTCTTTCAAACGTTATCCTAATGAAGGGATTCCGGACAAAAACATTTTTTCGAACCCCTTTGGGGCCCGATTCGACCTTCCCATAATTGTGTTTACCTCATTTTTATTTCAAGAATTTTTCTGGCAAATGATTTTCGAGCAATTTTTTTAGAATTGCAGACACAAAAATTGCTAAAATCGTTTGTAAAACAACACATTATAAAGGGTGCGCCTAAAACACAACCCGGCAGATTTTTTACTGTACCAAGCGCAAATCTCAAGTTATTTGAATAAACCATCTTTTAAATGAAAGCCAAATGTATTCTTGAAAGAGTTGAGAAATTTTCTCTGAGATACTTGGCTCAGTTCCCGAGATATTTGCCCTCAAAATCAAAACAGTGATCTTGGCTATGAACAATACCATTTTTTGTTATTCCGTGGGTAAGTCTAGTGGGCTGTTTTTTTGGCACACCCTCTATTATAAGTCTGGCAATTCCAGTATTCCTGTGAATTACAGACCGATTAGTCTTACAAGTACAACTTGTAGGCTTATGGAAAAAGTGATCAAGCAAACATTGCTTGATTTTCTTGTTCGGTCTGCTTTGATTTCAAAGCAGCAATTTGGCCTTCTAGCAGGTCGTTCAACCATTGGTCAGCTCTTGAGCTGCGTCAATGATTGGACGATCTCTGTGGACCAGCGGATACCGGTTGACGTTATCTATCTTGATATTGCTAAAGCATTTGATACTGTAAGTCATCCAAAATTGCTGTAAAAGTTGAAAGCTTATGGCATTTGTGGCCAGTTATTGAAATGGCTCAGTGCCTTTCTCAATAACCGTGCCCAAAGGGTCTGTATCAATGGATGCAGCTCTGATTGGATTCCAGTCCAATCAGGTGTGCCTCAGGGCTCTGTCTTGGGTCCAGTCCTATTTCTCATATATATTAACGATCTTCCTGAAGTACTAAAGCATAGCAAAATAAAACTGTTTGCTGATGACTCCAAAATCTATTTTTCCGTCCCTACACTAATTGGCAATTCTGTACTTTCAGATGATTTAAACGCGGTGTTCAATTGGGCTAAGACTATGCAATTGAATATTGCATTGCATAAATCTTCAGTCCTACATCTGTATCCCCGACTCAACTCAATGTTCGAATACACAGTTGATGGCACAATCATTCCCACTTCTGAATGTGTTCGGGATCTGGGGGTTTTGATTACTCCCGACCTAAAATTTACAACCCACTGCAATTACATTACTAATAGGGCTCGCGTTATGGCCAATCTTATTCTATCGTGCTTTGAACTAAAGGATCCTGATTTTCTCATTAAAATGTTCAAAACTTACGTACGTCCTAGATTAGAATACGGTACCCAAGTTTGGTCTCCTCGTTTGACAAGAGATATTCAGAAAATTGAATCTGTGCAGCGCTTCTTTACTTCTAAGATCCCTGGGCTTGGTTCTCTCCCTTATGAAATTCGTCTAGTAGCTGCGGGCTTACAGTATTTGAACATCAGGAGAATACAAGCCGATCTTGTATTCGTCTATAAACTGCTTCATGGCATAGTTGATATGTCATGCGAAGAGTTTTTCTCTATAGCACCCCAAACTATAACTCGTAGCCACTCTTTACAACTATCTGTTCAACGAGCACGGTCTAACACAAGACATTTTTCTTTTGCTTGTAGAGTTGTCCCAATATGGAACAGTTTACCTGATAATGTGGTCCATTCCAGATCCGTTAAAATCTTTAAAGAGGCAGTCAGTCGCTTAGATCTTTCGTGTTTTACTAATAGATAGGCTTGGGTTATAAAATAGCTATTATCTGGCTAACTCAATGCCTTTTCCTTGACTTATATCGCACTTATCGATACTTTGTACTTCCATTATTCTATATGTGCATGTCTGGGAATAAACTTTACTTACTTACTTATACTGATTTGCTTAGGCGTTTTCACCTAAAATTTCAAAACCATTTCCAATTTTGAATCGTAAAAACGAGCGGAACAACATATAGCCGACCCATTATGACGGGGGCCTGTCGATTCCCAAGACAGGTGAGATTACCCGGTGCTCCATTGCTGCCTGTAGTCGACCGGGTTGGTATCGGCTGTCGAAAATGAGCAAGTGGCCCGGTCTACACCTAGCCACTGCGCTGTACTGTCTTAGCTTCTCACGGTTCCAGACCACGCACGAATTGAAGATGTAGATGGCCATTTTGGTCTTATACTGCGTTCGCATCAGCTCTTCACATCGCTTGCGCAGCTCTAAAGGCTCTTCAGGCTAAGCTAGGTTTCGCTGCAAAATTGCGAGGGAAGCGGCGTGCATTTCACTTATGCACGACGCGCTGATTATCAAGATACAGTGACACTATCCCGCACTTATTTGGAACCGAGGGCTTCTATTCAGCATGTGATCAGGTTTTAAACTTCTACGAAGGTTCGGAATGAATCAACCTTAGGATGCAGTTAGATTTACTTTTAGATTCAATCCTAAGTCTTACGTTATTGCTAGGTTTCTGCTAAGGGGGGTAGTGTCCCCACAATAGCCGAATGTTTTCTTAGAAAATCTGAAAATTGCTACCGTAATATCTCATGATTTCGTTTTGAAAAACCGCACGACTATGTCAAGTACGGTAGCTAGAAACAAACGGATCTAAGACAATCGAAAAAATTTGCACAAAACAGAAACCGAGTGGATTCTGAATGGCCTATAGAAAATCTGCACTGATTTTGCTCTCGCTTATAGTAGCTAACCTGGAATGTAAACAAAACGGATTTTGCTTTGGTCTGGAAGGTCGGAGCTATTCATCTTGTAGACACAATTTTTATCATCACAACTCATGTCGCTCATACTGACTGACTGGTTGGTCCATTCCACCTGCTCGGCTTCAGATCCGCCACCAACTTTATACCCAATGGCCAGAACTTGCTTCTAGACAGAACGGAAACTTACGATACCATTCATTTCTTTTGCATGCCAGTTGGATTGAATAGAACTAAAGTCTGTTCAAAAATTATTGGCGATGGGCTGTTTTTGATTTTTTTCAAAATTTCTCCTCTAGACCCCCTTATATTTTTATATGAACTTGTAGCCAACGATCAGCGCTACATTATGGAACTATTCATTCTTGTCCTAATTTGCATATTAACTATGAAGATGGCCAAAAACTAAAATTTGTGCGAGTTGACCCCCTCCAAACGTGCTTGAAATTTGACGCCGATACCAGATTCGGATTCCTCAGAGTCTTGCGGTCTCGAATCATACCACTTTCATGGGTCTACGACGATTTTGAAGCAAGTTACGAGCGATTTCCCGAGGGGTACTCGCTCAAAAATCGACCAAAATTTTTGCCCTCCCATAGTAAAACCTACTTAGTGGTGGTGCAAAACGACCTTTTTTACCCGACAGATTTCCAGAAGCCACTTTTTCTAGTCAATTCGGACCCGAGGAATTCAGTGGTGCCGTCCGTTTCGGTATCCAACTCTTGTGGAGGGTGCTAGAGCCCCCTAAAGCTCTAAACGGCCCAGCTCCGGTGCTTCAAATAGCCATTCAATAGAAGTGCAACATAGCTTCTAGGGGTATCTTTTTGCGCCAAATCCACAGAAGACAACCTCGAAAAGCCATTTCTCACTCGTGGCCGTTGGGCCGCACTCCAAACGGGGTTGGGGGGGCTCCAGACGAGCTAGGGGGGCGCAAAGGGAGCGAAAAAATTTTTTTTCTGAAAACGAAAATTTGACAAAAGTTTCTTAAAGCAGTCTAAAAGTACTCTAAAACCCACATTGTTTAGGTCCGAATTTCGAGTATGAATCGAGAAATTAGACTTTGAAATTTTGGTCCCATAGTTAAGCGGACCGATTTTCGGAAGGCTATTTCTCAGGACAGGAGCGTTAGTTCCACTAATCCTTTGCAGCAGAAAGATAACTCATAAGCATGTATTAGTGTACCAACTCAGAGCTCTCTAGCTCAAAGTTTCAATTTTGGGTCTGAATACTGAAGCTCGATGCGGCCAGATGTGTTGATGCATGCCATGAAACTCGATGTGTTAATGCAGCCTGTGTTAATCTTGTAGTTTTGTATACAATTTTACCTCTGAAGTCAACAGCTTGCGGATTAGGCGAATAGAGCATGTTTGTTGTATTTTCCAAGTTGTTGCAGTCATTAGGGCCTCCTGGAGTCATTGGAGTCAAATGAAAAAACATTGGTGTACACACTGAACACTGTTCGTTCACACTGAACCTGACGTTGTTGCTAGACAGCCAAATAAATTATCGCTTATCGCTTTCCGATGTCCCAATTTTCGTCACAGCGAATGTACTCATTTACACCAATGTTTTTTCATTTGACTCCAATGACTCCAGGAGGCCCTAATGACTGCAACAACTTGGAAAATACAACAAACCTCTAATCCGCAAGCTGTTGACTTCAGAGGTAAAATTGTATACAAAACTACAAGATTCACAGGCTGCATTAACACATCGAGTTTCATGGCATGCATCAACACATCTGGCCGCATCCAGTGACATTATTCAGACCCAAAAATGAAACTTTGAGCTAGAGAGCTCTGAGTTGGCACACTAATACATGCTTACATTGTATGAGTTATCTTTCTGCTGCAAAGGATTAGTGGATCTGACGCTCCTGTCCTGAGATAAGCCTTCCGAAAATCGGTCCGCTTAACTATGGGACCAAAATTTCAAAGTCTAATTTCTCAATTCATACTCGGAATTCGGACCTAAAAATTGGGGGTTTTAGAGTACTTTTAGACTGCTTTAAGAAACTTTTGTCAAATTTTCGTTTTCAGAAAAAAAAATTTTTTTCGCTCCTTTGCGCCCCCCTTAGCTCCTCTGGAGCCCCCCAACCCCCGTTTGGAGTGCGGCCCAACGGGCACGAGTGAGAAATGGCTTTTCGAGGTTGTCTTCTGTGGATTTGGCGCAAAAGATACCCCTAGAAGCTATATTGCACTTCTATTGAATGGCTATTTGAAGGACCGGAACTGGGCAGTTTATAGCTTTAGTGGGCTCTAGAAACCTCCACAACAGATGGTTTACGAAACTGACGGCAAGACTTAATTCAACGGGTCCGAATTGACTAGAAAAAGTGTTTTCTGGAAATCTGTCGGGTAAAAAAGGTCGTTTTGCACCACTAAGAAGTTTTACTATGGGAGGGCAAAAATTTTGATCGATTTTTGAGCGAGTACTCCTCGGGAAATCGCTCGTAACTTGCTTCAAAATCGTCGTAGACCCATGAAAGTGGTATGATTCGAGACCGCAAGACTCTGAGGAATCCGAATCTGGTATCGGCGTCAAATTTCAAGCACGTTTGGAGGGGGTCAACTCGCACAAATTTTAGTTTTTGGCCATTTTCATAGTTAATATGCAAATTAGGACAAGAATGAATAGTTCCATAATGTAGCGCTGATCGTTGGCTACAAGGTCATATAAAAATATAAGGGG